>PVJN01037457.1:0-20900 GCA_004026805.1 Lasiurus borealis | reverse complement strand
ATATTCTTGAGAGACCTTATAAGCATGGTTTTGAACTCTATATCCAGTCGTTTTTTTTCCTCCATTTCTTTTGTTTTTGATCCCTTCCCTTGTTTTGGCATTTTCACTATGTCGGGGAAACTTTTTTATTTGCAAGACCACAGAAGCCTCTGTTGAGCTTGGGATGGGTGGAGTCTCAGGGCTTAAGGGACCGCCTTGCTTTCCAGTCGGCCCCGCCCTCCACGGCCACCGAGTCTCACGTGACTGGGTAATTGCTGGAGCGGTCCTTGTGCACACCCGCCCGCAGTGCCTCTAGACCGCTGCCTTTCCAGCTCCCCTTCTCCCCTGCGTACCAGGACCACACGAGTCTAGGTCTCCAGGGTTTCGCCCGAAACAGGGGCCCAGTGGACTCAGAAGTGGCGCAGTTGGGAGGGTCTGTCTCCCGCCCAGTAGCAAAAGCCAGCGGCAGAATCAGCAATCTGTCCTCAGTGTGGCGCCGGCGCCCTGTGTTTGCGCATGTGCGCCCTCCTATCTTTTGCGACTCCCTTAAATTTCTGTGCACTTCTCCCTTTTCACAGTCCAAACTCCCCCCGTATGAGTTTCAGCTGGATCTGGGGTTTAGTGTCGTAGGATAAGGGGTTCCATGCCGTTGGGAGTCTCCGTTTCCCTCCCGTCAGAGAAAGCCAGCCAGGTACTCGGACACCCGCTCTCTCAGCGCGCGCATCTCCTTTTGCAGTTCCTCTGGGTGTCTGTGAGCCCCTCTCTTTCCTTCTAGCTGTAGAACTTCCACTCAGCCAGCTTTCCTGTGGTTCTGGATGATGTCTGTTCTGTCTTTTAGTTGTAGTTTTGAAATTTTTGTGCGAGGCAGCAGTGTAGGTGTTTACCTATGCCGCCATCTTGGCTCTCCAAGTTTATTCTTGATATGGTGTAAGTTGGTGGTCTAGTTTCATTTTTTTTTTTTTGCATGTATCTGTTCAGTTATCCCCAACACCGTTTATTGAAGAGACTGTCTTGACTCCATTGTATGCTCTTGCCTCCTTTGTCAGATATTAATTAAGTATAATGGGTTGGGTTGGTTTCGGGGTCTCCATTCTGTTCCATTGTGCCAGTACGTTCTGTTTTGAATAGAGTGGCTTTGTAGGATAACTTGATATCTGGTATTGTGATCCCCCCAACTTTGTTCTTCTTTCTCAAAATCACTTCAGCTTTTTGGGGTCTTTCTTAGTTCCCTATAAATTTTTGGAGTATTTGTTCTAGATCTGTGAAATATGCCATTGGTAGTTTAATAGGGATTGCATTGAATCTATAGGTTACTGTGGGTAGTAAGAACATATTAATGAGATTAATTCTGCCAATCTATGAACATGGTATATTTTGCCACTTGTTTATATCTTCCTCTATCTCTTTTTTCAATGTCCTGTAGTTTTCTGAGTACAAGTCTTTTACTTCCTTGGTTAAGTTTATTCCTAAGTATCTTAATTTTTGTTGTTGTTGTTGCAATGGTAAAATGGTCTTGTTCCTATTCTTAAGGAAAACATTTTTAATTTTTGGACATTGAGTATGATGTTGGCTGTAGGTTTGTCACATATAGCCTTTATTATGTTGAGGTATGATCCCTCTATTCCCACTTTTCTGAGAGTTTTAATTTAAAAAATAGGTGATGAATTTTATCAAATGCTATTTCTGCATCTATTGCTATGATCATGTGATTTTTTAAATTTTGTTTATGTGATGTATCACATTTATTGATTTGTGAATATTGTACCAGCTTTGCATCCCTGAAATAAATGCTGCATGGTCATCATATCTGACCTTTTTAATATATCTGTGGGAGCCTGGCCAGCCCTTTTGCTCCTCTGCCCTTCCTCCCAGTTTCTGTGTGGTCTCTACTTTCATTGTTTAGCAGGGTTCTCTCCAGCTAGTCTTCAGTTGATTATTCAGGATGGTCTTTTTTTTTTTTGTATTTTAATTTCAGTTTGTTCCTGGGAGTGCATCTATGTAGCATCCACTTACTTCACTGCCATTTTTAATCTGTGCAAGCAGTTCTTTCCAAAACTTACCATCGCAGAGTCCACTGCATTCCAGACAGAGAAGTGCAAACCCAGAAAAGCAGCTGCGAGTAGCAATATCATCAACACCAGCTAACATCATAGGCTTTATCAAAGAGAAGCAGTTCTAATCCTCATATTAGGGGTGATTTCATTTAATGTTTGACAAATATAGCAAAGCTAATTTTTAAGTTGATAATTTTGTATGGCCCACGATGGTGCTATAAATATCCAAATGGCCCTTGGCAGAAAAAGGATTGTCCAACCCTGTTCTAGAGGGTGAAATGAACTAAATGGTAAATGCTAGGAGCCATGATACAGGGTGACAGATATGGGTAATGGAGTTCAGACTGGATTCTACTGTGCTCCAGAGGACTGCTCCAGAGGTCCCTGCCAGGACTGTGCAGAGTTTTCCAAGGAGAGCAGGCTCAGGCTGATCCTTTCGTGGAAGCCAGGCCAGGTGCACCCTCGGTATTTGGAGAGTGGGTGGTTCCCAGGTAGTGACCACCACGACTTGGCCCAAGGGTTTGGGGTGTCCAGGAGATAATTGCACCCATTCTCTGGATATCCCAACTGCACAAACCTTTGATGGTCAATTCTAGTCCTGTTTTACAGAGGACAACTGAGGCACAGACATGGAAAGGGGGCACATGCACTTGGGAACCTGAGCATCCTGTGCTGTTCAAGAAGTAAATACTGAGCTTGGGCCCCCACTAAAAGTCCAGCCCTAGCATCTAAATTAGAGCATACTAATGGGGAAACAGCTAGCAGAGGCAGAGAAGGAACCAGGTATAAAACCAAATGGCTGCTGAGAGGCCCTGCTTTCCCTTTCCACCACAGCTCTCCATTTTGTAGTGGGAACCATGTGCGTTCACATTCTGTGGGCCTGGAGGCTTCCTGGAGTGGGCACCAGAGATGAAAAGGCCAGGCCTGTGACAGAAAGGGAGTGGATTCTGGGGAAGGAGATAGTTGTCCAAGGTCATCCATTTTGCAGACTGAAAAACTGAGCTTCAGGCAACTTAAATGACCTCCTAGTCAGGGTCACACTGATAGACTGGGGCCCCTTTTGCAGATGGGGGCCCCAGAAAGGGGAGTACCCCACTCAAGTCACACCGTTGAGCCCAACTTCTCTACCTTGGTCACTGTGCAAGCACTGCCCTCTTTGGCTGATCTCTCTTACTGCACTAAACGTTCACCAACCTTTTGCTTCCAGTTGGTACGCCCATAACCAGACCTTCTACATGACCTTAAGTCACTTCCTCTCTCAAAGCCTCAATTAAAAATATATATATTGGTTTAAATTGATTTTTAGAGAGAGAGGGAGAAAGAAGGAGGAAAACACTGAGGTGGGAGAGTAACATTCATCCACTGCCTCCTGCACATCCCTACTGCCATGGAGCTTGCAGCCTGGGCACGCGCTCTGACCAGAAATTCCACTGGCGGCCAAGCAGGGTAAGCCCCGGGCGGGACCTATCCAGGCAGGGAGCCAAAGGAGGGTGAGGCGGGGCCAGGAAGGGGCGCCAGGGCGTTCACAGAAGCTGCCTCGGGTTGGGGGCGGGGCAAAGGGCTTCTGAGAACACTGTGCCCGGCGGGCGGGGCTGAGGCTCCTCTTCCTGAGGCTTCAGGCTGGCGAGGGCGGGGTTCCGTGAAAGGTGGGCGCGGGAGCCCAGGTCCACAGGGGCGGGGCTCAGTGAGGGACGGCTTCAGGGCTTGGACGGCGACGTCGTCGGCGTCGGGGGCGGGGCTTAGAGGGAAGGGCAGGGCTCGCGGCCCAGGACTGCCCTGTTCAGTTGGGGGCGCAGCTAAGGGCTCCGGTGGCCTCTTAGCTGAAGCTAAGGAGCTAAGGCGGGGTGAGGGGGGTCAGGGGCGTGCCTAACAGGAATGCGGGGCCTCATGAGGGCGGGGTTAGGGCTGTACGAGCGACGTCGCGACGCTGGGGGCGGGGCCTTTCCGGAAGGGTCGGACCGACTCGGGCGGTGGGCGGAGGTCAGCGGGGGCTAGCGGGCAGCAGCGGCCACGGAAGGACGGGCGGCTGCAGGGGGACAGGTCGGCGCCCACCGGGGCACTTGTGCGGCTAGCATGACAGGTGAGCGTAGGCTGCGGTCGTGCCTGCAATTCCGGGACGGGCACGCGACCCTGGTGGTCTCCAGGGCTCGCCTGCCCCCACGTCGCCCTGGGGGCCGCTCCTCACGCCTTGCCCCAGTGACCTTGTCCGTGACTGTGACCGCGTGCCTCTGACCTCCTTCTCGCTCGGCGGGACTACGGGGAGCGAGGGTGTGGTCAGGCCCTGAGGGGCTCGGCGGAATAAGGCCTATGCTCTTCTGTGGCTAGGGCGGTGCTGGGTGAGGGGTGCCCCTGACCGATTGGGAGGCGAAGTTCAGGGCCCTGCTGTGTTTTCAATAGGAGTAATAGACACTGCCCTCCCAGCCTCCTGACCTGGGCCTCACAGGCGCTGCACTCTTGGGCTGTGTGTGGGACCCAGAAACTCTGGCACCCCCTGCATTGCATACCTAGCACAGGGACAGGCTCTGGGAAATTGGGGGCTAAGTCTCAAGCAAGTACCCTCCCTGACCCCCGTACCTCTATGAACTAGAGCTCTCAACTCCTGACCTAGCAAGTAGGGCCACACTGCTCTGTGGACCCTCCCCAGTTGAAGAAGCTCCAAGAGTGATGGGCCATTGCAGATCTATGCAGAGTGGTCAGGGAATGTGGGAGCTCCCAGAAGAGTCACACCTCATCCCTGAGGGGCCCACTCTTCTGCCTCATGGGACAGAAGTCACCTGGGAGTGAACCAGGGGGTCAGGCACGGAAGTTCCTGTCCTTTTCCCCCAAAACTCAGTGGAGTTTCAGAATGGGTCCTGCACACACAGAATTTCCTGGGCTGGAACCTGGTGACTTCCAGGACACCAGGTCCCAGTCTAGGCCAGAAGGACCCAGCTGTTGCCTGCTCCTCCCTGTCATTCCTCTGAACTCTTTTTACTTTTGGCTGCCTTTTCTGAGCACCCAACATGCTCTTGACCCTGCCATGGGCACTTGCCATCCAGCAGCACCTGTGGAGACTGTGTATGTGTGGATAAGGAAACAAGCTCAGATTAGACAGAGGCTAAGTGCCCGTGGCAAAACTGGGACTAGACCCATGTTTTCCCCTGACTTCCTCTCCCTGCCATCTCTGTGTGCTGGACTTGTAGGACCCTTCTTCACACAGCCCTTCTGTTTGGGGATGAGGAACTGAGGCCCAGTGAGCACAAGCTGGAGCATCAATTGGGCAGGCTTGCAAGGCTGTGGCCTGTCATCCATGGCTCATTGCCACTGTGCACTAACAGGCCTGCCTATGCTGGTCCTGGGGCCCTGTGAGGGGCTGTGGAGTGAGTGTGTGGGGCCCACTGTGTCTTCACAGGGCAGGACTGGAGAATGTGCCTCAGCTGGTACTGTTGCAGTACTGTGGCTGTGGGATCAGTCTATGCCGTGTTGTGCGCTAAAGAGTGAGCAATCTCAGCTCAGCTCTTCCATGCCCAAGGCCAGATCAGACTCTGAGACAGGAGGGAATCCTGGGAGGTTTCATTGAAGAGGGGAGGCTGAAGCCCAAGCATCTGAAGTACGTGGGGCAAGGCTTGGGGGAGGTGGGCAGAAGGGGAGACCGTGCTTTGAGTATTAGCCAGGTGGAAATCAGGGATAGTGTTCTTGCCTGGGGCAGGAGTCCTGGGCAGTGTGGTGCAGCTGGAGGCTGCCATGTGGGAAGGCTCAAGGGCCTGGGGGCCAGGTGAGAGCAGGTGGGGCCAGCTCCCACCAGGCCACTAGTACAGGCGGGTGTAAGGAGTCTAGTCCTAGCACCAGTTGGGCATGGAGGTGGGGCTTGGCAAAGGGAGCTGGCAAAATCCTGGTGGGTTTTGTGCCAAAGCATTTTTCTTCCTTTATCCTGTAAAAGCCATCTGGGACTGTGTATCAGGACCTAGACCAAAGTGGTTTCCTTTTCTGGTTCCTTTTCGTGCCTCCCGAGTGACCTCCTGGGTATGGTTTGCATGCACAGTTTACAGCGACCACAAGGAGCAGCAGAGCCTGCAGCTTCATCTCACAGGTGGTGCCACTGTGCAGGTGGTTCACAGTGGGGGCAGCAGGAGCCCCGCCTGGCTGTTGGTCCACAGGGTGCTGGCCTAGGTACACCAACTTACAACCAGTCATCCCAGAGTTCTAGTGATTGCATCCTGTGTGCCAGCCAGTGTACAGATGCACATACTGGACTGGACAGCTGTGGGCCTGCCCTTGTGGGCCTGCTGAGGAGTAGACATGAAGCAGCTAAGTGCACAGTTAATTAATATGTCACTTAATGGGGCAGAGATTCTGGATGTCAGGAGGTGGTGGATCTACCTTGATCCATCACTTCCTAGCTGGCTGAGTTGTCCTTGCTGTGCTTCAGTTTCCCTATATGAAATCAAGGGTTGTGCTTGCACTACTCCAAGGACGCAGATGACCTGTCCCATAGAATGCACTCGGGCTGGGGTCCTTAAGGAAGGAGTAATCTGAGAGTGCTGAAGCGGATGGCCGGAAGGGTCTGCTCATGTGGCTGTGGCAGGTTCCTGGGCATCCTGCATGCCACTTGCTCACTGTGATGGGCTGCTGACGAGTCTGTATTCCAGGTAGATTTCGGGGGCTGGGAGAATTTGTTTTGTAGGGTAAAAAGACAATAGTGTAAATGGGCTTTGGGGGAGTGAGATGAGGAAGACAAATGGTCTGTTTAGTCAGCCCTACAGAGGAAATTGGGGAGGAGACCCACTTGTTCCAACATGATGACCCCATTTAAAAAAATCACCTTTACTGAGTATACATTTCTTACAAGTAAATGAGTCATTTTTAGTGAACAATTAGATAAGTTTGGACAAGTATATGCACCAGGGGATGACTGTGCAGTCAGCCAGAACATCCCCATCATGCCCCCAGGTGTCTCTGTGCTCCTTCCCAGGCAGCCTACCCCCTTGGGAGCATCTGCTTGCTTTAGAATTCAGCAGTGGCATTTCCAACTTGGGTTTCTTTTTAATTACTAGATTTTATTTTAGAGCAATTTTAGTTTATAGAAAATTGAGCAAATAGTACAAAGGGTCCGCACTCACCCCCCCTCACTTCAGTTCCCAGTATTGTTGACATCTTGCATTAGTATGTGCATTTTTGGCACTTGATAAACCGATTTCATAGATTAGTACTAACCCTAGTTTACATTATGGTTCACTCCTTGTGTTGTACATTGTACAAGTTTTGAAAAATCTAAGATGTCCTCTATTCACAATTATTGTTATACCAAGTAATGTCACTGCCCTAAAACCCTTTGCTCCATCCATTCGCCACTTCCTTTCCCTAACCTCTGGCAACCACTGATCTTGTTACTGTCTCCATAGTTTTGCATTTTCTGTTGGAATCATGCAGTCTTTTAACATTAGCGTCTTTAACTTTTAGAAATATGCATTTGTTCCTCCTTATCTTTTCATGACTTTTATTACTGATTATATTTCATTGTCTCGATGAACCACAGTTTAAATAACCATTCACTTTTTTTTTTTTGGTTGTACCACTTTAATAGCATTTCAGTGACATTAAATACTTTCACAAATGTGAAACCATCACCACTATACATTTCTAGAACTTTTTTTTATCAAGCAGAAACTCTATCCCCAATAAACAATAATGCCCCTTTCTTCCATGCCCCGGCTCCTGATGTTACTTTCTCTTTCTAGAATTTGCCAGTTCTGGATATATCATTTACATGGATTCACACAATGTTTGCCCTTTCCTGTCTGACTTATTTAAACTCAGCATAATGTTTTCAGTAACCACCCATTGCATGTGTCAGCATCTCCTTCCTTCTTAAGGCTAAATTATATAGACCACGTTCTGTTTACTCATTCATCCATCAGTTGCTGCACCTTTTGGCTATTGTAAATAATGCTACTCTGAATATTGATGTTTGTTCAAGTATCTGTTTGAGTTTTCTGCTTTTAATTATTTTTTTTCCTTTTTATTTATTTGTTGATTGACTCTTGTGTGCCTAATTCGGGATTGAACCTGCAACCTTGGTGCATCGAGATGGCACTCTAACCAACTGAGTGACCTGGCCAGGGCTAAATTCTTTTTAATATAGACCTAGAAGTGGAATTGCTAAATTATATGACAATTCTATGTTTAGCTTTTTTAGGAACTATCATACTCTTTTTCCACAGTGGCTGCACCATTTTAAAGGCCCACTAGCAATGCATGAGAATTCCAATTTTTATATCTTCATTCTCCATGTATATATATAACACTGAATTCAGCAGCACATTAAAGGAGAATGCAAGGGTAGTTCACCCTAATAAGTATGAACTGATAAATCACTGTGGTTTGATTTGCATTTCCCTAGTGACTAATGATATGAGCAACTTTTCATGTGCTAAGTAACCATTTGTAGATATATCTTTGGAGAAATTCCTATTCAAATACTATGCCCATTTTTAAATTGTATTGTTTGTGTTTTTTTGTTGTTGGATTTTATAAGTTTTTTATATGTTCTGAATATTATTCCCGTATTAGATATATGCTTCACAGATATTTTCTCCCATTCTGTGGGTTATCTTTTTCACTCTCTGTTTTTTTTCCACTCAAAATACTATTTACTTCTGAACTCTTTATTCTAGTTTATTGGTCTATATGTCTGTCTTTATGCCTCCACCATGCTGTTTTGACTCCTGTAGCTTTTAAGTAAGTTTTGAAATTAGGAAGTGTGAGTCCTCCAACTTTGTTATTTTTCAGGATTGTTTTTGCTATGAAGGCTCCTTGATATATGAATTCTAGGGTGCTTTTTCTGTTTCCACAAAAATCATCATTGGGACTTAGATTGGGATTATATTGAATTTGCACATCACTTTAGGTAGTATCGTCGTCTTCACAATATGAAGTCTTCTAATCTATGAACATGGGATATTTATTCATTTACTTGTGTCTTATTTCATTCAGCAATTCTTTTTGTATTTTTCAGTGTATCAGTCTTTCACCTCATTGGTTAAACTTATTCCTTAGTATTTTATTCTTTTTAATGCTACTATAAATTGAATTTATTTATTTTTATTGCTACTATAAATTGAATTTATTTATTTTTTAAAATATAGTTTATTGATTTTAGAGGGATAGAGAGTTAGAACACCAATGAGAGAGAAACATCGGTTAGCTGCCTCTTGCACACCTCCTACTGGGGATGTGCCCGCAACCAAAGTACATGCCCTTGACTGAAATCGAACCTGGGACTCTTGAGTCCACAGGCCAACGCTCTATCTACTGAGCCAAACTGGTCAGGGCAAATTGTGTTGTTTTATTTTTTATTTTTATTTTTTTACTGTTAGTATATAAAAAAGTAACTGGTTTTGTGTGTGTTGATTCTGTATCTTGCAACTTTGCTGTGAATATATTAGTTCAAACAGGTTTCTTTTTAAAAACATTAGGGTTTTCTAAATAAGATCATGTCATCTGCAAACAGAGATAATTTTACTTCTTCCTTTCCAAATGAACGCCTTTTTCCCCCTTTTCTTGCCTAATTGTTCTGATGAGGACTTCTAATACTACACTGAATAAAAAATAGTGCGAGTGGGTATCCTTGTCTTCTTTCTTATCTTAGAGAAAAAGCTTTTGTCTTTCACTAATGAATATGATGTTTGCTGTAGATTTTTCTATATGACCTTTATTATGTTGAGATACTTCTTCTATTTCTAATGTATTGATTTTTTTTAAATCAAGAAAGTGTATTAAATTTTGTCAAATTGTTTTTTGTATCACTTGAGATGATCTTTTGTTTTTCTTTTATTAATGTGATCTATTATAGTAATGATTTTCATATCTTGAACCATCCTCACATTCTTGAAATAAATTTTTTTCCAAATATATATATTTTTATTGATTTTAGAGAAGATCAGAGATAGAGAGCAAGAGAGAGAGAGAGGAACATCAATGATGAAAGAGAATCATTGATTGGCTTCCCCTTGCACACCCCCTACTGGGGATAGAGCCCACAACCCGGGCACATGGACTGACCAGGAATGGAATCATGACCTTCTGATTCATAGGTTAATGCTCAGCCACTTAGCCATGCATGCCACCGGACCTGGAATAAATTCTTTTAATATGCTGTTGAATTCAATTGGCTAGTATTTTGTTAAGGACTTTACATCAGTATTCACAAGCAATATTGGTCTATAGCTTTCTTGTAGTGTCTTTGTCTGGCTTTGGTATCAGAGTAATGTTGGACTTTGCTACCAAAGCCAGAGTGGAGTGTTCCTTCCTCTCCAGGTGTTTAGAAGAGTTTGAGAGGGATTGGTGTTAGTTCTTTAAATGCTGGTAGAATTCACCAGTGAAGCTGTCTGGTCCTGGGCTTTTACTTGCTGGAACAAGTTTGATTACTGATTTAGTCTTCTTATTAGTTATATATCTATTCAGATTTTCTATTTTTTCATGAGTCAGCTTTGGTAGATTGTGTGTTTTAGGAATTTGTTCATTTCATCTAGGTTGTCCAATTTGTTGTCATTCAAATGTTTATAGTGTTCTATTATAAGCCATTCCCCTACCCCATCCCCTGTA
The DNA here is from genome assembly GCA_004026805.1 of Lasiurus borealis. Lineage (NCBI taxonomy): Eukaryota > Metazoa > Chordata > Mammalia > Chiroptera > Vespertilionidae > Lasiurus > Lasiurus borealis. The sequence goes on along the minus strand of PVJN01037457.1, from coordinate 10,284 downwards.
AAATTGGTAGTAATATCCCCACTTTAAATTCTGGTGTTAGCAATTTGAGTCTTTTTGTTGTTGTTGTTAGTTTGGCTAACGGTCTATAAATTTTGTTGATTTTTTTTCAATGAACCAGCTTATAGTTTTGTTGATTATTTTACTATTTTTTCTCTATTTAATTTACCCACACTCTAATATTTTTTTAAAAACATATTTTTATTGATTTCAGAGAGATGAAGGGAGAGAGGGAGAGAGAAAGAAACATCACAAGAGAGAATCATTGATTGGTTACCTCCTGCACACTCCCTATTTGGGGATTGAGTTAGAAACCAGGCATTCGCCCTGACTGGAATCAAACTGTGATCTCTTGGTTCCTAGGTCAATGCTCAACCAACTGAGCCACGCCAGCTGGCTACACTCTCATCTTCATTATTTCCTTCCCCTGCTTCTTTCGGTTTAGTTTGCTTTTTTGTTAGTTCCTTGAAGCATTAGACTATTGAGTAAAGATATTTCTTCTATAAATTCCCCTCTCAGCACTGCTTTCACTTACATCCCTTAAGTTTTGATATGCTGTGGGGGAGTTTTTCATTTGTTTTAAGGTATTTTCTAATTTCTCTTGAGACTTCTTTGATCTGTTGGTTATTTAATTTTTACATACTTGTGAATTTTTCAGTGTTCCTTTTATTATTGATTTCTAGCTTTATTCCATGTGATCAGAAAAGATCCTTTGTATAATTTCAATATTTTTAAATAAATTAAGACTTGTTTTGTGGCCAAACTTGTTTTGACGTCTACCTTGGAGAATGTTCCATATGCACTTGAGGAGAATGTATATTCTGTTATTGTTTGTTGGAGTGCTGTTTATATATGTAAGAAATTTCTGCCCTGGACGGGTTTTGCTCAGTAGTCAGAGCAAAAGGGTCGTGAGTTCGGTCAGGGGCATGTACTTCGGTTGCAGGTTCTCCAGCCCCGGAGACAACCAATCCATGTGTCTCTCTCATGTCTATGTTTCTCTCTCTCTCTCTCTCTCTCTCTCTCTCTCTCTCTCTCTCTCTCTCCTCCCCCTCCCCTCCCCCCTCCCTGCCTTCCACTCTCTCTAGAAATCAATGGAAAAAATATCCTTGGGTGATGATTAAAAAAAGAAAAATTCCAGGGTTTCAGGAACTGTGTGCTAGGAAGTGGGACAAAGACCAAATATATATTTCTTATAAATCATAACATCACAGATGCACTTTGCCAGTCTCTGTCTTTGACTGGACAATTTAATTTATTTAGATGTAAAGCAATTATTTATATAAATAACTTGTTTCTGCCTTTGCTATTTCTTTTCAGTATGTCATAGTTTTTGTTCTTCAACTATTGCCATCTTTTGTGTTTGATTTTTTTTGTAGTAACAATATTTTCTTTGTGGTTACCATGAGATCATACATATTCTCTTAAACTTATAACAATCTGATTTGAATTGATACCAACTTAACTCCAATCACATACAAAAATTCTTCTATACAGCTCTGCCCACTCCCCCCATCTGCTCTGTCCCCCAGGAAACGGGACAAGCTGGCACAGGTAGGTAAGTAAGGTGGTGCGCCTGTTCAGGCAGCAGGTACTCAGCATCCTACCTTGGAGACCCTGTGTCCCCACCTGCCAGCCTTTACTCCACCCTTCAACTTTAAAGCCTTGTCGTTTAGAAGAATGTTATTAATGGAAAGAAGGTGCAGCAATTATGTTTTGATGGTGATTCTGAAAGAAAAAACAAAAGAAGAAGCCTTCCCTAGCACCCTGGACAGGCACACAGCCTCCTGCGGCAGGCTGAGGGTGATGCTGTCTTCCCTTGACTCATGGTCCTGCAGCCCTACCACCACTGCCCCGAGCCTGTGCTCTGTCCCAGGACATGGTGCCTGTAAAGCTGTGGGTCGGGCCTTGCCTAGGCTGCCTGTGCCCTTCCCAGGCCTGGATATCTCCAGTGGGTTTGGTGAGGGGCCGTGAGCAGCAGACTCTTAGTTCTTGAGTTTGTTTTCATAGAAGAGAGGGGCAGAGGCTCCGTTCCCCACTCTGGACAGTTCTCACTGCACCCACCACACATCTTCAAGCCAAGGGGCTGGCAGGACATGGAGGGCTCTGGGCTGTGCATGAGGTCATGCAGGCTAGGTATTAGCAGTTGTCCTGGTGCTTACAGCTGGTATGCCTCCCTAACCTGGGGGCCTTGCTGCTGGGGGGTGGGGTCGTGCTGAGGTTGCATCTCGATGGTGGGGCCCGCTGACTGAAGTCCTTCCTGTTCTCCTCTACCTGTTTCAGAGCAAACCTACTGTGACCGGCTGGTGCAGGACACGCCTTTCCTGCTGGGCCCTGGGTACCTGAGTGAGCAGCAGGTGGACAGGATCATACTGCAGCTGAACCGATACTGTCCCCAGATCCTCAGCAACAAGGATGCGGAAAAGGTGAGGGGTAGGCCTGACATCCTTTCTGGGGGGTGAGGAGAGGGAGGGAGGGAGGAGAGCTCGGAAGTGAAAATCTGTCTCTTTGGGGTGACCTTGGACCCGGGGCTGGAAGTATCATAGAAGACATGTGACATACCTGGGAGCGGGGAATGAGGGGAACAGGGGTGCTGACTAGGCCCTACCCTGGTGTCACAGGGCTTTTCCAAAAGGTCATATGGAAAGCATGTTAGATGTCATCTGGCCTAGCTGTGGACATTGGGTAAGAGTGGGTGACCTTGTATGCTACTCCTGCTTCTTTGGCTCCCCCATGGGGCTGAAGTGGGTGCCAGGGATCAGCCAGAACTTTGGGGTGGGTGACTGGGCTACAGCTCCCTGCATTGGTACAGGCAAATGGGGACTCTCCAGGGCAGGAGTGGGTCCCGGCAGATCGGAGTGTGCAGGGACTGGAACTGGCTGCTTCTTCAAGTCATGGAAGTAGCCCAGGAAGTGAAAAAGGAGGACCCCAAATTTGTATTGTACTGTTGAAATTAAAACTCTAATACACATTCATTGTAAAAAACCATTTGAACAGTTTCCTATGTTTGTACAGGAAAAAGGACACTCAGGCCTGCACTTACCTCCCCATTGTGTCCATATAGAATGGTATTTTGCCACGAGGTGGCAGCACCAGGCCACAGTCTCCAGCTCCTGGAGGTCAATGCCACGTGCACTGTCCACTGACCTTTAAAACCACTCACTTCTCTGACAGACACATCAAAGGAGCCAATTCTTTTCTCTTTTTAAATGCTTGCATCACATTCCTGTAGACGATAACTACTGGAAGTTATGATATCACCTCATCGATTCCCTCAACAGTCCTGCAGGGGGGCTCCGCATGCACTCCCTTTTTACAACCAGCAAAGCAAGTCTTCAGTTTGTGGAAGTCACATGCACGCCACTGAGTCCCCACCCGGGTAATGTCCCTGCCGCCTTCCTTGGTGACTGGTTTCCATGTCACGGGATTGTGAGGACTAGCTATGCTGTGACCAGCACAGTCTTGGCACTGTGAGGCAGTGGTTCAGTCACTGTCTCTGCTGGGGTGTTTGGAGCCCCTGATCGGAGGCACCTCTCTTGAGGGAGCTGGAGCCAGCGGGGGGTGGTGGAGAGGCGGGCGCACCCCTTGGGCCTGACTGTCCATTGTTGCCTCATGCCCCAGTTCCGGAACCCCAGGGCATCCCTGCGTGTCCGGCTCTGTGACCTGCTGGGCCACCTTCAGCGGAGCAGCGAGCGAGACTGCCAGGAGTTCTACCGCGCCCTCTACATCCATGCGCAGCCCCTGCACAGCCGCCTGCCCAGCAGGCACCCCGGGCGTAAGTGCGCGCCAGCGCCAGGCCTCAGCGTCTGCCAGCTAGCCCTCGCCAGACCCTCCTGCTTCCCCATCTCCTCTATGTGGTGACCACACAGATATCTCTGTCTTTCTGTCTCTGTCTCTTTCTTTTGTGCCAGTTTTTACACAAAAGGTAGCATCTGCCTCTTCTACCTGTAACCCAGTGCATTGTGGGCACTCTCCCCTTTCTGATCACATGCCCTGGTTGGGTCAGCCTGCATGACCTGGCCTGTGGGTGCTGTGTTGGATCCCTGTGGCCCTCGGGGCCCAGGCTGGGAAGCAACAGGCCTGACGCTGCCCAGTCCTAAGGCGTCTGCAACAGGCCCAGGAGGAGGGGCTGCTGTCCTATCACTTAGGAGCCAGAGGCCCCCAGGGATGGGGTGGCTCCCCCGGATCCCTCAGCCGTGACACAGGCTGGCATCTGCCTCACAGTGGGCCTGCAGCACTGGCTCTGGGCTCTGGCACCGACAGTGCTGTCACTGCCCGGCTCACAGGTGCCCTCAAGGGTGTTTGGCAGGTGGCCACTTGGGGCAGCCCGGGAGAGAACACCTGTTGACATGGGCATCGTCAGATCTTTGACAGGTTGCTGAGGTCATGGGGTCAATGCAGTGCGACCAGCATCCCCTGGGTGTGGCTGGCAGTGCTTAGAGGCCCTGAGTCCCCATGTGCCCCTCCTCTTCATGACTCCCAGGGTCCCAGGAAGTGGACAAAAGGAGACCCCCAACTATGCAGGGTCCCTTCCCTGGCGCCAACTCTACCAAGTGGGCAGGAGGGTCAGTGGCAGCACAGCCTGGTCCAGCTCCACCAGGGGCTGGGGGGCCCGGGGGTGAGAGACCTCAGCAGCCCCCTTGGCTTCCTGGGGCCAGTGACCACTTTCCTCTCTGGCCCCCACCAACTGCGCCCTCTGCTTCTGTTTCCAGAGAACTCCGAGTGCGCAGACCTGGACTCGGGCACCGCCAGCTACGCGCTCAGCGACAGGGGTAACCGCCGCCCCCACCCAGGGTTCCCCTCCACCCAGAGCTCCCCTCAACAGTGGGCTCTAGCCATGTTGAGATGACTCCCCATGGACAGATCCCATAGGGTGCTCCATGGAGATGCCCTCACCCAGCTACCCCAGTGTGGATACTAGCCTGTCCCTCATGGCCCAAGGACTGCACCTACCCTTAGAGGTACAAGAGCTGCTCACCCTTGCTTCCCCTCCAGGACCCATGGCCTTCCTGGCCTGCCTCGGTCTGGCTGCGGGGCTGGCCCTCCTCGTCTACTGCTGCCCTCCAGGTGGGTGCCGCTCTGTGCAGCCTGGCTCTGAGTCCAGGGCAGAGGTTCTCCCTGTCCCCCTCCCCTCCGACACAGTGCCCACTCAGCTGTGCAGGAAGGCCCGGTCCTCCGTGCCTCTGTGTTCCCACCCCAGTGGGACAGTGGCCGGCTGAGGGGTACGGGGTGTGGGGCCCAGTGGTGGTAGCCCCAGTTCCTACACTTGACGCTCAGTGACCCCTCCAGGGTCAGAGAATGAGGCCCCTTTGGGAGGAGGAGTGCATAAAGCAGGGCTGAGAGGTTAGAAAGCCCTACCTGAATGGGGTCTGGGGTCCCCTCCAGTGTCATGGCCGTGACAGATGGGCCAGAGGCCCAGGGCTGAGGCCTCCTGGCTCCACATGGCGTCCCTGCCACTCCTTTGTGGCATGTTGAAATTGCCAAGGTCATGGGGTCAGTACCTGGCCGGCCTGTCAGCGGTGAGATCAGCATCTCCTGGGTGGGGCTGGCAGTGCCGAGAGGCCCTGAGACCCCGTGTGCTCCAGACCCCAAGGTGCCGCCCGGGGCCCGGCGCGTCCTGGGCTTCTCGCCGCTCATCATGGACAGACATGTCAGCCGTTTCCTGTTGGCCTTCCTGGCAGCCAAGCAGAGTGGCCTCTGACGACCAGCCCTCTCCAGCCCCTCTGCCCACCGCAGCCGTGCACCAAAGAGCCCGCCTCCCCTGCTCAGGCCTCCGCTTTCCTAAAGGCTCACATCTCACTCTCCAGTCACTGTGAAAGCACCTCCTTCTCTTGCCAAGGTGCTCTCTGAATTAAACATGGGAGTCTCCTCCTTTCTCAGGAGTGCTTTTGGGTGATCCTGATCTGAGGCTCCAATGCCTCAGGCAGAGGCTGACCCTAAGGCCCTGGTTCCTTCCCCAACTGCCCGCCAGAGAAGGTCAGGCTCAGGTCACACTCCCCACCACCAGTCCCCTGCTCTGCCCAGCCCAGACATCCCCCCACTGCCCTGCAGCTGTCCCCCGCCCTCCAAGGCCTCCCTCCACTGCCCTCCTGAGCTCCCACCTCCCACACCCACCACCTCTCACCTCTGCCTTCACCCGCCCCAGGACAGGAGGGTGGGGGGGAAGGGATAGAGCACTCACCACCAGCCTCTGCACCAAGCCTGGGCTATGCTTTCGGTGCCACCTAGTGAGGAGCAAGGCCAAGGTGGAGACTGGTCAGCCATGAAAGAGAACCCTGCATGGGGCGGGCAGGCTGAGCCACATTTCCTCCCTTTTGCATCCCCCATGGCCTGTCCTCAGGAGACCCGCTTCTGGGTCCTGCTGGCCCCACAGGCACCCATGGGACAGCGCTCTTCATCCTCACCCACACAGTGGGGGTGGGGGGTGGGGGGATAGCAGGTAGCAGGGGTTCAGAGTCTGGAGACAAATACCAAGTCTTGTCCAGGATCCCAGGGGAAAGGGGATCCAGACTGCAAACAGCCCAAGGAACATTTTCAAAGTTTCAGAGATGAAAAGCACCATTGTGTTTCCTCAGGTCCTGAGCTCTGGCTCCTTAAGCCCTCAGTCAGCTGCTGCAGTTTGGCACTGCTGTTCCTCTTCCTCCTCATGCATGGCCCCTGCCCAGGTGCTGCCACGCTCCTACCCCCTCTCCCCCTTCCCCCTGTCTCTTCTGGCTTACACTGTGGGAGTAGCTCATGTATGAGGGTGAGCCCAGCACTGCTTCTGGTACTCACGGCTACGGCTCTGCTGCGGACACACTGGCTTCTCCGAGGACCTGATGGATGCCACCCTCCCCTTGTTGGGCCTGGTGCCACCCTCTGACAGGTGGAGAATCCGAGGATTTGAGCCCAGGACTGTACAGAAGCCCAGAGTAGGGCTCCATTGCCCTCCCCACATGTGCAGGGCACAGGCAGTCATACATGCAGGCACATGTAAACACATGCACAGCTCTTCTGTACACATGCACAGGCATGAAGAGCAGGCCTTGGCCTGGCCCGATGGGTCCTCCTGTGATTGTCTCCCTCTTACCAGTCCTCCCCCACCCCCTTCCGCCATCCTTGGGAAAACAAGCATATTTGTCAACCCAGGGATCATGAGTTTGTGTTTTCCACGGGCGTTTCCGGAGACACAAGGCACAGAGGAACCAGCTCCAGGACTCGGGGAAGTGGGTGCAGGAGCCCTCCCCCTGCCAGGCAGCAGGACAGTGGCTGGCCACTTGCTCCTCAGCTCGGGACTGCAGGCTGGGGGGCTTCACGTGAACACCTGGCTGGGAGCTGCTCCTTGGACACTGGGTAGCACTGCCCAGCAAAGCCATCCCTGTGCGTCGCCCACCAGTTGACCAACTTGCTGGGCATGTGTCCCAGGCAGGTTTCTGGGGCAGGGAGAACAATTATTGCCCCAGTGGGAAGGTGAGCAAGGGGACGCCTCTGGGACTGACTCAGGGTCAATGGTGAAGGCTGTGGTGAACCTGCCGCCCCCTCCCCAGTGGGAAGATGTGAGGAGCTCTGGCCTTGTGAGCCATTGCCCCAGAGGGCCAGAGCAAGATGGGACTAGGACCTGTACCACTTCCAGGGTGAACTTGGTCGGGGCAGAGCAGGTCCTCAGGCCAGCAACTCCTACGCTCAGCCTGGCACAGCCTGTCCATCTGCAGCTTCTCCCACCATGGCCCGGCAAGATCCTGGTTACTGGGTGAAGGTCTGAGGGCAGAAGTTGGGGTATTCTCAATGCTTGTCCTGTGCCCTGAGACACAGCTGGGGAAGGTGACAGGCAGCACTGGGTGAATGTGACAGGCAGCACTGGGTGAATGTGACTAGCAGACAGCTGGAAAAGGTGACAGGCAGCACTGGTGAATGTGACTAGCAGACAGCTGGGAAAGGTGCCAGGCAGACGGCTGAGAAAAGTGACAAGCAGCACTGAGTGATGTGACAAATAGCTGGGAAAGATGACAGGCAGCACTGGGTGATGTCACAGGTAGACATGGGAAAGGTGACAGGCAACACTGGGTGAATGTGAGAAGCAGACAGCTGGAGAAGACGACAGGCAGACAGCTGGGAAAGGAGAAAGGCAGAACTGGGTGAATGTGATAGGCAGACAGCTGGAGAAGATGACAGCTGGGACAGGTGACAGGCAGCACTGGGTGAATGCGACAAGCAGACAGCTGGGAAAGAACCAGGCAGCAGTGGGTGATGTGACAGGCAGACAGCTGGACAAGGTTTCAGACAGCACTGGTGAATGTGATAAGCAGACAGCTGGAAAACGTTTCAGGCAACACTGGGTGAATGTGATAGGCAGACAGCTGAGAAAAGTTGACAGGCAGCACTGGGTGATGTGACAGGCAGATAGCTGAGAAAAGTTGACAGGCAGCACTGGGTAATGTCACAGGCAGACAGCTGGGAAAGGTGACAGGCAGCAGTGGGTGAATGTGACAGGCAGATGGGAAAGGTGACAGCACTGGGTGAATGTGATAGGCAGACAGCTGGGAAGATGACAGGCAGATATCGGGGAAAGATGACAGGCAACACTAGGTGAATGCGACAGGCAGACAGCTGGGAAGATGACAGGCAGATATCAGGGGAAGATGACAGGCAGCACTGGGTGAATGTGACAGGCAGACAGCTGGGGAAGGTTACAGGCAGCACTGTGTGAATGTGATAGGCAGACAGCTGGGAAGATGACAGTAAGATATCGGGGAAAGATGACAGGCAACACTAGGTGAATGCGACAGGCAGACAACTGGGAAGATGACAGGCAGATATCAGGGGAAGATGACAGGCAACACTGGGTGAATGTGCCAGGCAGACAGCTGGGGAAGATGATAGGCAACACTGGGTGAATGTGACAAGCAGACAGCTGGGAAAGGTTCCAGGCAGCACTGGGTGATTTGACAGGAAGACAGCTTAAAGGTGAGAGGCAGCACTGGGTGAATGCCACAGGCAGACAGCTGGGAAAGGTTACAGGCAGCACTGGGTGAATGTGATAGGCAGACAGCTGGGAAAGGTGACAGGCAGGCAATTGGGAAAGGTGACAGGCAGCACTGGGTATGTGACAGGCAGACAGCTGGGAAAGGTGACAGGCAGAGAGCTGGGGAAGATGACAGGCAGCACTGGGTGAATGTGACAGGCAGTTGGGAAAGGTGACAGGCAGCACTGGGTGAATTTCATAGGCAGACATCTGGAAAAGGTGACAGGCTGCACTGGGTGAATGTGATAGGCAGACAGCTAGGAAAGGTTACAGGCAGCACTGCGTGATGTGACAAGCACATAGCTGGGAATGGTTACAGGCAGCACGGGTTGAATGTGATAGGCAGGCAGCTGGGGAAGGTTACAGGCAGACAGCTGGGAAAAGTGAAAGTCAGCACTGGGTGAATTCGACAGGCAGATAGCAGGGGAAGATGACAGGCAGCACTTCGTCAATGTGACAGGCAGACAGGTGGGAAAGGTTACAGGCAGCACTGGGTGAAGATGATAGGCAGATAGCTGGGAAGATGACAGGCAGATATCGGGGAAAGATGACAGGCAACACTAGGTGAATGAGAGAGGCAGACAGCTGGGAAAGGTGACAGGCAGCATGGGTGATGTCACAGGCAGACAGATGGGAAAGGTGACAAGCATCACTGGGTGAATGTGACAAGTAGACAGCTGGGAAAGGTGACAGACCGACAGCTGGGGAAGATGACAGGCAACACTGGGTGAATGTGATAGGCCGACAGCTGGGAAAGGTGACAGGCAGCAGTGAGTGAATGTGACAGGAACACAGCTGGGAAATGTGACAGGCAGGCAACTGGGAAAGGTGACAGACAGCACTGGGTGATTGTGACAAGCAGAGAGCTTGGAAAGGTGCCAAGCAGCACTGGGTGATTTGACAGGAAGACTGCTGGGAAAGGTGACAGGCAGCACTGGGTGAATGCCATAGGCAGACAGCTGGGAAAGGTGACAGGCAGCACTGGATGAATGTGACAAGTAGACAGCTGAGAAAGATGACAGGCAGACAGCTGGGGAAGATGACGGGCAACCCTGGGTGAATGTGATAGGCAGAAAGCTGGGAAAGATGACAGCACTGGGTGAAGTGACAGGCAGACAGCTGGGAAATGTTACAGGCAGCACTGGGTGAATGTGATATGCAGACAGCTGGGAAAAGTGACAGGCAGCACTGGGTGATGTGACAGGCAGACTGCTGGGAAAGGTTACAGGCAGACAGCTGGGGAAGATGACAGGCAACAGTGGGTGAATGTGACAAGCAGACAGCTGGGA
>PVJN01037456.1:0-20904 GCA_004026805.1 Lasiurus borealis | reverse complement strand
TAGAAAAATATTGTTGCCAAAGGGCCAACATATAGATTTTTATTTGCTGTGTCAAATATAGTTTCTTAGGCCTCAGGAATCCTAGCACTTGCCCTTCAGAGTTGCAAACTTCCATTCAAAGACTATGGTCTAGTTGTTTATCTGCAGACTGAAGTCCTACAATCTTAAGAGAATTTTCCCTTCTCATCTAACAGGGAAATTATTTTGTAAAAGTTAAACCCACATGAAATCCCCAGGACAATGGGACAAAGAAGTGAAACTGGGTTAACTGTATGACCTGATCCTCTGTCAACCATTGTCCAGCAGCATGGTGTTGGGTTTACAGGCATCCAAGAGGCTGGAGAAGGACCAAGTGCCAGCCAGAGCAAGGATGCTTGGCGGTGTAAGGGATGTGGCCCAGAACACCAGGACCGGAACTGAACAGCGTAACAGATGTTACTCTAGAGGCCTGTGCTGTCAAGAGTGCCATTGTTGCCTGTGGTTCCTCTAAAATCAAACCCGTGCATGTGAGCGGTACCACACTGGGTTTCCTTTTCTGTCAGGCACTGCCTTTCCCCAGCAAGATGCTCCCAAGGGGAGAGATATGACACATTGTGGAAGTGTGCATTACATCAGGACATTTGGGATAGCTCAAATGCAAAGATGCTGTGGGCCATGGAGGTTGTTACCCAGACAAACTCAGTATGGGCCTCTGGGGATTGGTGCAACATCTGACTTAGGAAAAGACTCTCAGAAGAGGTGATTCAGGCACCTTTTGGACCTGAAGTTTTGTCATAGAGGTTGGGATTACTCTTTGATGTATTATCAGCCAGCCCCACATTGACTCTGCTCCATGGATTTATTTCAAGAGACCTGGGCAGGGGCCCCTACTTACTTAGTCCCAGTTGGGCTAGTTCTTCAAGCTGAGCCTCAGTCTTGGCTGTTGAAATAGCATAAGGCAACTTCAAGGTAAACGGCAGAACGTCCCTAATTTTTCAGGAAAGGGAATATTTGTAATTACATGTCATGTTTCTGTATCTTACTTTTATTTCCATCTTAGACTTATTTTAGCTTAAACTATTTTAAGTGTTCTAAGAAGACATCAAATCATGCCTAACTGGAAAACTTCTGCCTGTGTTAACACACTCAGGACCAGAATTCCTTCCTGGTTAGTTGCAATGTACCTAAGGTTAATATTGGAACTGTTGAATATGTCGGTGGATCTATCATAGACATAAAACATTATCACTAATTTACTAGATGCTCTGAATGTTGGATCTCAACTCCCAGGACAGGAATGTGCAATTTGAAACCAACATTTATTGTCCCATTGCCTTGCATGTGGCAAGATTCTTAATGAATACTGACATAAGAGTACTTCTGTGTCTTAGGGTAGTGCAATGAATCCTGGGCATCTTGTTATACTGCATACTTGGACTCAGAAGGTCTGGGTGAGGTTAGAGATTCTGCATTTCTGCCAAAGTCCAAGGCCATGCTGCTGTCCTGTGATCACACTTGGTGTAAGAAGACAAATCTATAGGACCTCATGTAACATCCCGGCTATCAAGCAGCATGTGGGCACCATGTGTAGGCTGACAAACACTGCACTGCAGCAACACAGACTCACAGGCCCAACAAGAAAATGCTGAGCTGGCAATAGGGTGCTCCCATGTCTAGGGCAGAGCTCTGGCCCTAGTAAATGCATGGACCACGATCTCTTGCTTTCTCAGAAAGGGTAAAGGTAGGCTTAATAAACTTTCATTTTCATGTACACTAAATGGCCAGATTATTATGATCTCTGAACACATAATAATCTGGCCACTCAGGGTATGTGTGTGTGTGTGTGTGTGTGTGTGTGTGTGTTAGTGGCCTGGTGCATGAATTCATGCATGGGTTGGGTCCAGCCAGCCTGGCCAGAGGGAGAGGACATGGGTGATTGGCTGGCCTGCCTGCTGGTTGAACTCCTGGTCGAGGAAACAATTTTCATACTAGCCTTTTATTATATAGGACATACACTGAGTGGCCAGATTATTATACGTTCAGAGATCATAATAATCTGGCCACTCAGTGTATAAGGGGTAGGGCCATACTCTAAGCATTAGTGAGTTCTTCATAGAGTTCAGCCAATGCATTACCTATAACAGCCAGGGAGAAAGTGTGTTTTGAATAAATGAATGGATGAATGTTCTACACAATGGTGTTATTTTTTTTTAGTGGTGGTGGATTAATGAATTCATTAATTCAACAAATGTTTATAGTCATCTATGATGTGCCAGACCCTGTTCTAGGTGGGGGAAAAAAACAGACAAAAGTCTCCACCTGCACAGAGCTTCATTTAAGTGGATACCTACAGGCAATAAACAATTATACAATTGATAGAATCTATGCAAGGGGATGTGTGCCCTGGATAAAAATAAAGTGCAAAAGGGACATAATAAAGTGTTCACATTTGAGATTTGACCAGAGACAGCCCCAGGAGCAGATAGCTTTTGATTGAAGATCTAAAGGTGGCCAGGGGGTAAACGTGAGGAAAAGAACTTTCCAGGCAGAGGTAGCAGCAGGTGCAAAGGCCCTAAAGTGGGAGAGTCATGTGTGAAGAACAGCCAGGGGCCATCATGGCTGGGGTGGAGTGAGGGACAAAACTTGGAGCTTCTGATTGTGTTTTGTCTATATAAGATGCCCTGAAAATTTCCATTGAAGAGCATAACTATATAAAAAACTTGTTTACTATAAGATTAGGCAACATTCTTGGCTGCATTGGATTAAATCCGGATGACTGAGAATTTTGGAACCCTTGAAGCTGCTGACAATGAATAACAAATTAGAAAGGTCAATGAAAAGAACCAAACATAAATAAACATCTAGTGTCATGAGGATTTTAACACACTGCTAATAAAAATGCTAAGAGTTGGGGGCAGGCTAGAAGGGGACAATGGGGGAAAAAGGAAACATATGTAGCACTTTCAACAATAAATATATTTTTTAATGCTACAAGTTGGCAGTCAGGAGGCTCCTGTTTCCTGGGGTGTCTAGCCTGGGTCACCTCCTGCTTCCAGAAGACGCTTTCACTTGCCCCCAGATGCTGTGAGCACCCCCTTCTACTTGTCACTTTGCATCTGTTCCAGAGGAAGCAGGTGGAGCCTCGGAGATGGCAGCATCTGTAATAGCTGCTGCCTGACCCCGGTGACACAATGACCCTGATTATAATCTTACATGAAGATCAGTGGGAACCAGGAATTTGTAACCCCTAAGCACCATGCAAATATATGTATTTATGGCCATACCAACTTAATATCTAATTTGATTAGGCAATTTGGGGGAGAAAAGCCATATACAACATAACCAACCTATGTTTATTTTAAGCTTTTACCTTGCCCAATGCAATACCTTGAGCTTAAATATCACATGACTGTTTTTGTTTTTTCTTAATGACACATATGACAGGAAACACCACCTGCCATTTGCTAATGGGTGGTTTTAGGCTTTGATCTATTAGAAAATTAGATGTTGTACATGAGTCCTCTCCCACTGTGCCAGCCAGGGCCCAGCTCAGCATCTCTTCCAAGCACACAAGTACATACTCACAGGTTTGTTCTCTCTCTCTCTCTCTCTCTCACACACACACACACAGACGCACACACAGGGCACTTCCTTCTCACCTACACACTGCTAAATAAAGGGGCCCTCATTCTAAAACTTGCATGACAGCCAAAATAAAGCCATCTTAGATATAAACATTTCACCCAAGGTTTTCTTTTTATCTTAACTTTGCTCTGCACGTGTCTTGTTTCTAAATGGGAGAAAACTAACTTTATTGACCACCTACTATTGCATTGCACCCAAGCACCTTACAGCATGTAGGGCCCATATACGCCCTGGGAGGAAAGTTATATGTTCCTCATTCCACAGGTCAGGAATACAGGATAACATAGATGAGTAAATCTCTTTACCCACTCACAGAGCTGATGTGGGACAAAGTGTTGGATCCCAAGCCTGTGGATCTGTGCTGGCTAGTGGGAAAATATGGGCTTTGATATCAAGGCAAGACTGAGTTCAAATCCATTATTTGCTCCTGGTTAATTGAATGTGGGCAAGCCTTTTCACTCTCGCCAACCCACACAGTCTTCATGATCCTAATTTCAGGGTTACAATAAGGATTTGAGCTAATGTGTGAATGGTACCTACCACAGATATGGAAAGCCCCTGAAATGACAATGATATTTAACAATTAATCATGATAATTATTTCCTCTAACCCCTTGCTGCTCAGAGTGCAGGTTCAGACCAGCAGCATGGGCCTCATCCCCTGGGCGCTTGTTGGAAATGGACTCTCAGGAGCTGCCACAGACTTCCACAGTCAGAGTCCCCACTCTAACAAGATTCCTGGTGGTTCTGGCACAAGTTAGCGAAGCAGTGCTCTACACTACACTGATAATACTCACCAATAGAGAGCTACTTGGCACTGCTGGTGAGGCTGGGCACCGCTGTTTGCATTCTCAGCCATACTTTTCCATGTGCCCTCCTGGTGTGGCAAATTATATGTTCACTGATCCGTGAATTCTCTCATCTAGTGCATTAGGTGCATATATGCTCTGTTTGAATGCCAGAGCTGACAGTCCAGCCACCTTCTCTACCTGAATATATTCAGGTATTAACAACCAACTAGGACATTTCAAGAATATGTTGGTAAGACTGGATCAAATCAATTAAGAACACAGATGTAAGTAAATGAGTAACATGATGAAAAGGAGAAACAAAAACTTCAAGAACATTTGCATCTTGAAATAAATAAGAAAGTGAATCGCAGGTCTCCCTTGTCACAAAATGTCGATGCTGGGATATTTCTGTAAGCACCTTATTATATTCATTCCCATCATGCCTTCTAGTTTATAAAAGGCTTTCATGTACTCCTTCAATCATGGAACAGCCCTGGACAGCAGGCATTCTAGTCTACTATGAACACTGAGGGGAGAGATGGTATCTTTCATGTGCTGCTGCCCAATGCTGGTTTATAGGTGTAACAATCTTTCACAACAGTAGCACAGTCACCAACCAGCAAACTATGAAGACTAGCTACTGGCCAGCTTCACCTCTAACTAGCCTGTTAGTGTTGAAAATCACTCCCAGGGCCTGGTCTGCCTCCAGCCAGACCAGGTGTGGTCCCCTGGGGAGGGTGGAGGCCCCTGCCCACACCTTGGCAGGTTTTGTTCCCTGGGGGACACTCACAGGGCTCTGGTCCAATTCTAGGTGAAGCCTCTTGTTTCTCCCTGCTGGGAAGCAGCACAGAGTCCCCCTTCCAAAATGGTCTCCCCATCTTCAGGCCATCGATTGTGTGGCTTCTCCTGGGCTAGCGACCTCCAGGAGCAAAGATCTTAGTACCTGCCCCCGAAAGGTCTAGTCCAACAGGTACAAAGAACATCTAACTCAGTCTCTGACAAATAGCCTGACCCTTAAATTCATATAAAATAAGCCAATCCCAAGTAAGCTTCTCGGCTTCAGAGAGGCTGTGAGAAGTGATCTTTGAAAACAACCATGAGTAAGTAGTGCATGCCCATCAACGCTCTTCCTGCTGCAACAGACAGGAAAGCACAGGAGGCCAACTGAGCACTGACAGGCAATAATCTCTTCAGATAAAGAGTTAGGGTTCTGAATCGCTGAAAAAGCACTTCATTTGAAAAGCTATTATGGCTAGAAAGTAAAGAAAAAAGGTCTTACACAACTCTGGCCTTCTTGACACTTGTTAACCTTGTGGTGTTTGGCTTAACTTCATGTCGACTGAGACAGTCGCCTTAATGAGGAAAAGGACATGAGCACCCAGTGGCGCTGAAGAATGGTGATGCGCAGTGTGTAGGCTGTTTAAGAAACCCACACTTTTAGAATGAACTGCACTCCTTGAAGAGTTTTCAGAAAAGTTATCAAGGGCCTTTCAATGTGACTGGTTTGCATTACTGGTCCCTTTCTCTCTGTGTGTGCATGTATGTGTATGTGTGCATGTGTGTATATATGCATGAGTGTGTTTCCCCTGCTTGATGGGTCTCGGTAAAAGGAGCCATGGGAGCAGCTTGAGAACATAATCATTCTAATGAGTGAGATTGCACATTTGGGGGAGCCAGAGACATCATTTGGGTCTTAGGCCTGGCACAGTGGGCTTGGTGGCGATGACATCTAATAGGTGTAAGTCTGACAGATCCCTCTGCCCTGTTTGAATCAAGAAACTTGGGCCAATTATATTGCATACCCAGCAGGTGTTGGAAATTATAAGAGAAGAGGCCTTACCTGCTGATGCAGTAGAAAGCAATGAGCCGGAATAAATCCGCAAAGCTGATTCCTGAGCCTTCCAGGGAAAAGGCTGGAAAAGAGAGATTTGGGAAACCAGCTGAGTGTCCCTGAGCATGTTCTGGGAAAGAAAGGATGCCTCTGTACTGCTGCCTGCTTCGTGTATGGGACCAGCCCAGGACCCAGCGCTCTCAAACAACTACTGTGCGGCTTATCAGAACCAGCTGTGAGAAGGGTGCACGCCAGCCGGAAACAGGCCAGTGCCGAGTGGATGGCATGAAAACGCAGCCCCTGACGCACTTCGATCACAGGCTTCACAATCCTGGTAAACAGACCAACATATGCTCCAATTGCACAACTTTCTTTCTCTCTCTCTCTCTCTCTCTCTCTCTCTCTCTCTCTCTCTCTCTCTCTATCTCTCTCTCTCTCCCTCTCCCTCTCCCTCTCTCTCTCTCTCCCTTCCTCCTTCCCTCTCAGTTCAGAACACAAAGTTGGGACAGGGTCAAGGGGCCAGTCTGGCTGGAGAGAGAGGCCATCAGCATGTGACAGGGCTTGGGGAATACCAAGGCCCTCACTGCCCTTGACCCTCCTGAGGTGGACTTTCTGGGTTACATTCATCTTTGCCAAAACAGGCCACCTCTGGTAAAGACACAAGGCAGAGGGAGCACAAAGCTTGGAGAACAACACAAGATCTCCAGGAGTCAGCTTTTGTTTAAATTCAGTATGAAAAATTCTAAAACCCATTTACGCAGAGCACCCCCACCCACCACCACCACCACCACCACCAAGTGCACAAGATTCCTAATGGAAAAGAGATGTCTGGCAAGATAGTGGACCATTTGTACATCTTTCGAATGATGGGACAGCCTATGTTTGGACTTCAAATGTTCATGTATTTGCCAACTACTCTTTACACCATGTTGGCTGGGGTACCACTCATGCAGTCATTCTTCCAAAAACATTCCAGACATCCTTAGCTTTGGGAAGATTTCTCATTGCCTCAATCAAATGAGTTTTCTTTCTTTTCTTAAAAAAATATATATTTTATTGATTTTTTTTTATAGAGAGGAAGGGAGAAAGATAGTTAGAAACATCAATGAGAGAGAAGCATTTATCAGCTGCCTCCTGCACACACTCTACTGGAGATGTGCCTGCAACCAAGGTACATGTCCTTGATTAGAATTGAACCTGGGACCCTTCAGTCCCCAGGCCAATGCTCTATCCAGTGAGCCAAACCGGCTAGGGCAAGGTTTTCTTCCTTTTATAATACTCCATATCCTCATTTATTTTGCTTATTATTTGTTTGTATTGTATTATTTTGCTTATTTAGTCTTTGTGGCAGCCAAAACACACCTATGTCTCCACAACAGAGAGACCCACAGAAACACTCTCACCACAGCTTAGTGAGTTAAATAAGAGGGAACCGTTTGGGATAGGTTAACATCTCTGAGCCTTGGTTTTCTCATCTATAAAATGGACAATAGTGCGGAGAGTGGCTACAGTGTTTGGACAGGTTCAAGCTTTGGACTAATGAGAGGACACAGTCCTCTCATTGCCACGTGCAAGTCCCAGCTTGGAGGGCAGAGCCCTCCCAGCACAATTATAGCCAACAGCTGTAGTTGTAAGCTTAAACCTATAGTCTGAACACATGGTCTCAGGTGTCTGAGTAATGTGGGCTTGATAGAGTTCAGATGCATGTCACTGAGTAGATTGGAACATTGTAAACATTTTGACCTTGCCCTTACTTTGCCTCATGGGATATGGCTATAAAATACAGACTTGGCTTACAGGCTGTGGTGCTGTCACTGTCTCTCCATCTGAGAGGATAGCATCCCACCGGTAACCCAGTTTTCATTCTCTTGTCTGTCTTTTCTCATCCTTCACTGCCCCCTCTCAGGCTTACCAAACCTGGCTGAGCTGGCTCGACACACAATAGTAGTATTTTCATTGTCTCCCAGAATGGTAGTAGTGGGAACTGAAATTTTTTTTAAAATGGAGTAATTTATGTAAAAACAATATATACAAAAAATAAGGTGGTGTTTATTATTAAACCACATTTTCTAAATGTTATGACAAAACAGGTATCTGTTTTTATAACAAGTCTTTCCTCTTCCAATCCACCTCAATTTCAGGAGAAAATAGGACCTGGGATGGGCCATCACAGTGGGACCAACGCCTGTGTTCACTAGTTATGGCTACCTTAATGCTTTGTGCATAAATAGCTCTTTCAACCACTTTAAGTCCCCTTGAAAGGAATAAAGAAGTGACAGAAATCTTGACAACAGAGAGAGGAACACCTTTAGCTGGGAGGGACCTCAGATGAACATCAAGAAAGTCACTAAAGGGGTTTCCAGATTAACTTACCATGGTTAATACTAGAATTTAAAAACAAGTTCTTGGCTGGCAGACTTCCAAAAGCCAATTCAGCATTGCCTTTAATTCATTATCTTTAAAATGGTAGGTTTGAAATCTGTCTTCTGATTACCTCCTCATACAAATAAACTATTAATCATTCACTAGGTTTAATGACTGCTTCTGTGCCTGCACGTGGATGTTTTTCCCTGGCACCAGTGACCTTGTGAGCCCTGGAGGAAAAACATTGCAGGACCTTGCTGAACTTGAGGTTGATCACACATTGGTTGGGAAGTTTCGTTTCTGCTACAAATGTCTCCTCCAGACTCAGGTAAAGGCCATTTGGCTTAGTGAGACGATGAAGGTTGGTCTGAGGAGAATCCCAGACCTGCCCTTAAATGGACTGTGGTAACTTCAGGTTCTTCTGATGCAGAGACTGGGGTCAAAACTGAGAAGTGAGAATCCTGGTCTCAGCCTCACTATTGGAACAGTGCACAGGCCTCCCCACATGCTCCTCCTGCCTTCACACTTCAGACTGATGACCTGCGATTTCAATTGAAGCCCTTCCCTTTGGCCTGTAGACCTCTCTTCTGCTCCTTCTTGGAGGCTGGCAGTACTTGGGAACTCTATGTTCCCTTTTAAATTTGAAACTTGGACCCCTGATACTTCACATTTCCAGGGACCATGGAAGAAATACCAATGCTACTGAACACCACTTTCCCCTCAAAACTTAATTTTTCCAAAGGGATGGATCCTGCCTTTGATTAGCTTCACTTCACAGAAAAGTAAACAGCGATTGCTTGGAGGGAAATGTCTGCTCAAAGATTATTCACAAAGATGTGCAGACACATGTTTCATTATTTGATCCTATAAAAAGCCTGCCCCGAAGCTTAGTCATCAGTAAACCTGAGCACCAAATCCATCCTGTGCTCAACAGGGAAGCTGGTGAGGAAGCCAAAATCTATTGAGCCTCTGCCATATGCCAAGCAGTAGGCTGCACACTTTGCACATAGGTTGTTTAACTGAACTGTTAACAACTTTCTGAGGTTACGATCAGCCCACTATACAGATAAGAAAACTGAGATTCCTGGGGTATGTTACCCACCAGTCATTCAGTGAACCAACGGCAATGCCAGGACTCACACCCATGTCGGTCTGTCTCAAAGCACAGGCTCGTTCCACTTGCTTGAGAGTCCTGAGGCCCTCCTGTCAACCAGGACCCAACCATCCAGTGATCACTTACTGTATGTGCTTTCCTTTATGGCAAATTCCTTGAGTGGAGCTCCAAATTCACAGGGCAGGCGAAGGGAGAGGACTTTCTTCTGCATTTTGGTGGATTTACGAACCAGGAAAATCTAGGAGGAAAAAAATCAAGCTTAGAAAACATCTAGAAGGTTGGAACCTGGGCACATGATTTTCCATACCCCCAACACCCACAGATAGAGTCCCCCTTTTTAGTTTAACTGTAAGGCTCAAGCAGGCCACTCTGCTCCCTAAGAAAGGTGGGATCAGCAGCAAACATGCCATAGAATCTGAAGCATCTACCTATACTAATAAAAGGGTAATATGCTAATAAGACTGGAATACCTTCTGCACGTCCTGCCAGACAAAGCCATGGTGGTGGGGCTGAGGCAGAGGCAGTTAGGGGCAATCAGACCAGGAGGGAGGGCAGTTGGGGGTGATCAGGCTGGCGGAGGGGGTCAGTTGGGGGCGATCAGTCCAGCAAGTGGGGGCAGTTGGGGGCAAGAAGGCCAGCAGGCAGAGTGGTTGGGGTGATCAGGCAGGCAGGAAGGTGAGTGGTTAGGAGCCAGTAATCCCAGATTGTGAGAGGGATCCCATATTGGAGAGGGTGCAGGCCAGGCTGAGGGACAACCTTCCCCCACCTCCCCCGCCCTCAAACCCTCATGCACGAATTTCATGCAACCGGGCCACTAGTTACTTGCTAACTGATTTCCATGGAATTCCTTAAAAGCTGACTTTCATAGAATTCTACTCTCCCTTCAATAGAACCTTCCCCAGGAGGTTCCTTAGTCTGCAGAGCATTTTCAGTTTGGTGATTGTTTTTGAGTGACACATTCTCTGGCTTGGTCTTATATGGGTATCTTGGTTGATGAAATCTAGATTCTAAACACAAGCAACAGGGCAACAATATGTGTAATGAACTTGGAGTTCATTGACTAATTTGGCTCATGGGTATACTTGCCATAGAAATTTGAATTTGTTGTCAACAATGAAAAGACGGGAGTTTTTGTGTGTTTTTTTTCTTTACATTAAAATCTGAATTTCTACCTTCTGGGAAATGGGATGACATGGCAAGACCAGGCATGGCAACAATCCACTGGAGCCCAACTATGACAGCTCCATTGGAAGGTGAGTAGGTGTGCTCTGAAGTTCATCACGGCCAACACTAAGGCTTGTGGTCCATTGACTCTTGACTCACTTCACTTTCCATAGCTCCTTCCAGGTCCTAATGGTCCTTCAGCACATTCCTAAAACTGTACTGATGTCTCAGGACACCTTTCTGGCTTCTGTCACTGCAGAGGCAAATATGCCATCTACTCCTTTTCAGGCTGCGCACTGCATTATTCAAAATCGAGAGGATGGGGCACCATTACCTAGACTAAAAAGGGTGCTCCCTGGAGTGTGCACTGGTGGCCTGGTGGAGCCTTGTTCCCTTCTGCAGCACATGCCCCTTCTCCAGAGATCCTATACTGATGTTTCTTTAACACCTCCTCTTCTTCCTCTGCATTTGAACACTGTGCTCTCCATTCTCCTACCATTCTTTATATTTTCCACGTAACCTTCACTTTGGTCTGTATGTCCAGTCAATGGCGCCTAAGAAACATTTTGGGGGTGGGGGGCCTGAAGGAGAAGTTATGGGAATGGGGTGTTTGGTAAAGAGTGAAATAGTTCTCTCTTTCCTTCTGGCACCCATGAGGAGATAGCCATGGAATTTACCCAGAAGCCAATTCTGGGAGTCCAGGCCTTTAGGACACTCTAAAATTGAAGAGATGTTTCCTAAATATTGTAAGAGGCAGCTGTTGGTGAGTGGAAAAAAATCATATTCCTTTATGCAGGTGGGGATCTCTGGGACTCTTAGAGGCAGGGAGAGCACAACCTCTAGGCCTATTTCCTGAGTCTCTGTAACCTGAGATCCGGGATCAGTGAAGTGTGGCCAGCACACCAAATGGATTTAAATATTTGCTCAGTCATTTAAATATTGTCTATGGCTGCGTCTGTACTACAAGATGAACTTGAGTGGTTCTGACAGAGATTGTATGGCCCTCAAAGCCAAAAGTATTTATACTCTGGCCCTTTATAGAAACAGTTCTCAGTTGCCCGTCTCAGTTGAACATTAATCAAGGATGGTGGGCATCCCAAAGACCTATGCCACAATGGCTAGCCTTTCAAATCTCTCTGGCACCTGCTTCTCCTGCTCTTTAGCATTCTAGCTTCTTCCAGCGCATCTGGCCTCTCCTGATCCATGTTGCATCTGCCCTTAGCCTGCCCTCAGCCTATCCATCTCATCAGGTGAGCCCTGGCCAGGGACCAAGTAGGTGGCTAGAGACAACATCCTGCCTGACTTGTTCCCCACAAGGTCTCAGCAGGAATGGACGTGCCTGACACCAGAAGGGGAATTGCTACCTAGCAACAGGGCCACTGCCTTCTTCAAAAATTTTGGCAGACATGCAGGAGCAGACAACACAACTTCCAACAAGTGGGGGCCTCACAGAAGGGGGTCTTGATCAGTCAGACCAAAACCAGAGGCAGCAACCCAGGGTGCTGGCCAAGGAATTTTCTGCAAAGATGATCAAATGCCCCGCCTGACATCCTGAACATGTTCCAGCACAGTTCTTAGTCCTATCTGCCTTCTGTCAGATGAGAAACAAAGACTCACTTATAAATCAAAAAGTGGTAACAGACAGGTTCTGGCTGAAAGGAATCACAAAAGTTTATTTTCCTGCCGAGTTGTTACAACGTTCCTTAGCCAGTTACTGGTGGAGTTTTTTTCTTGTCTTTCCACCTACTTCTGAATGTCTCCCTTTTGCCAAGTGTTGTTTCAAGTCTTACTTTATCTAGGATTTATTGTGGTCATTCTTTCCTTTGCATACAAGCACTGTCCAGTACAATTTTCTGTGATGATGGAAATGTTCTATTTTCTGCACCATTCTATATGGTAGCCTCCTGTGGCTAGTGAACACTTCAAGTGTGGCTAGTGGAACCAAGGAACTGAATTTTTAATAGAATTTCATTTAATAAATATAAATTTTATTAGCCACATGGGGCAAGTGGCTACCATACTGGGCAGCAAATGATATACCAATCACAGAAGAACTATTTTTTAAGGAAATTCTATAGAGTAGTGGCCTGGTCTTGATTAAGATGAGATGGGACTTGAGTAGGGAATAGGTGAACAAACTGAACTGGACTTTGATTCATGTGCAAAGCCACTGAGAAAGCCCAAGAAAGTTCACCATCATCAGCCAGAGCAGACAAATCTATAGACAATGAACTTTTGAAGGTTAGGTTCCAAGTTAGATGGTTGGGCTCCAGGTAGGGTTTCCAGACTCAGATGATAGAAAAACAACAGGGACAACTAACCCCCTCTTCCTCTCCAAACCAGGCTCTTCCTAAATGTCTGGTCTCAAGAAGTCAGGCCCAGGGCCTCTGAGCAGCAGCTGCTTCTCATGACTGAGGTCACCTGCTGTCCTGCTGAGTCCTGCACTTCCTGGGGGTCACTGAGCAGACAGAGAAAGACAAATTGTGAAGGGTTCTGGGAGCTGCCAGGGGAATTTCCCTGCATTGCAACCCAGGCACATATCGGGAACCGTATTACCTACAGGCTGCAAAGAACTTTCTAGAACTCTAAGTCTTTTTGTCTTTAAGGATGTATCAGTGCTGCCTGCCTCAACCTGTTTCCTTGAAGTTCTGAGTCTTACCCCTGGAGGCTGGGACTGTAGGACTTCTGCTGCCTCCTCCTCACTCAGATTCAGCTGCAGCCATATGGAGTGGGTGTGGAGAAGCCGGTCCAAAATGCTGAGCCTGCTGGAGAGGCTGTCATAGCCAGAGTCCCGGGGATAGGTCTTCACATCCTTTTCCTGGGAACAGCCATCGTCCTTGTGTCTTACCATGCTAGGAAAGAGAGTTGGCAGGGGTCAAATGGCTGCGGCACAACTTCTCTAACACAGACACAGTTCTGCAACCTCATAAGCAAGGCCTGTCATAGCACGTACCCCACCTTGTCATCACCACCTACTTGTCTTCTCCTCCAGAATGGAAGCCTGAGGGCAAATGCCAGGTTATATTTCACTCTGTAGCCCCAATATTAAATGGCACACTCAACAACACTCAACAGATCCCACCTTCTATTTCTAACCCAGTTTTGTAAAGATTCTACACATCCTAAATGCTGTTTAGTCTATCTTCTTCCTTTGGGCATAGATCTCTAAATACTAAATTCCATATGGGAACCAAGAAGTCCTAAAGCTCAAGAGACTATATCATAAGAATGACCATGGCATTCTCTAAGTAAAAATAAACCATTCACATGCATGCACACTCATTTTGTGTCCAAATGAATTGCATTTCATTTCTTTTCACACAGATAGGAATTTTATTACTAACCTATAAATATAAAACCCTAATATACAAACAGACCGACCAGTGGAACAACAGAACAACTGGTCCTATGTGTGCTGACCACCAGGAGCCGTTCATGGAACATGGTGGGTGTCAGCCATGATGGGATGGTGAAGCAGGTCGTGGGGGGAGGGGGGGGAGTGTGCGCGCCAGACCAAGGCGGGGCGCCATCATCAAGGCGATCCTTTGGTGGTTACTGAAAATTCTTTGCGGTCCCACCCTTTGCTCACACCTGCTGCTGGCACTGGCCCCACTTACCTCTGCTGCCGGTGCCCAGCCCCAGCCCCAATCACTTGGCACTATCAGCGAGTGCAAGTGGTGGCTGCTGGCCCTGATTGCCCCTCAGGGCTTCTCCACCTCCCCCTGCTCCTGAGGGATGATCGGATGATCAGGGCCAGCAGCTGCCTCTCTCACCCGTTGCCGATGCTGGCCCCACCCACACCTACTGCTGTTGCTGGCCCCAATTGTTCTGTGCTGTCAGCAGCTGTGGCCAGCACCATCAGTGTGTGGGAACGATGGCAGCAGCGGGAGTGGGGCTGCCGCCATAGACAGGACCAGGGGCTGCAGCAAAAGGGGCTGGGTGGGCAAGGAAGATGGGCTGACACTTGCCCCTGTGCCTATGGCAGCCTCACAGACCCACAGTTCCTTTCAAGGTGTACGAATTCGTGTACTGGCCCCTAGTATTATTTATAATGAAACCTTACAGTGGTATGTTGCTATGCTATTCATAAAATTATATTGACATTATTCATAATCACCATAAAGTGGAAACAACCCAAATTTCTATCAGGTAATGAATGAATAAATAAAATATGGTATACTAGTAGTCATACTTTATTTCAGCATAATATCCATTCATTCTTTTATGAATGAAGTACTGAACGATGCTACAACCTGGATAAATCTTGAAGACATCATGCTGAATGAAAAACCCCAGACACAAAAGGCCCAATAGCCTATGTTTCCATGTAATATCTAGATAGACAAATATATACCGACAGAAAGATTAATCGGTTGCCTGAGACTGGAAAGGCATGGAGGATGGATAGTGATTGCAAATGAGTATGGAGTTTCCTTTTGAAGAAATGAAAATGTTCTGGAATGAGATGTGTGAATATACTGAAAACCAGTGAATCATACACATTAAATTTTGAATTGTATGTTATATGAGTGAAACTGACACCCAAGAAGTTATCAAGCTGCTCTGAGTTATAAATAGCCATGAGATGGCAGAACTAGAAATTCAAGTGGTCTGGTGTTCACCCAGCTTTGCAGGAACAAGTAAGATCATGAACACAGAATAGCTTGTACCTATGTGGTGTCTACCCCTGGCCAGGCCCTTTGCAAACATTTTCTCATTTACTCCTCTCAACAGCCCTTAAAGGAAGATACTAGGATCCCCATTTAAAAAGAGAGGACTGGGAGGCTCAGACTGACTTGCTCAAGGATATGGCTCTAAGAGAGAGAAGGTGGAAATTGCAAGCCAAGTCTGGTCAGCTCGGGGGTCTCTTCCCCTCTCCCACACTCAGAACTCTCCCTTTCCCTGGCTCTCAATGAGCTGGTCATCAAGTCCTGTGCTGGAGCAGCCATCAGGAGCATCAGACCTGACCCTTTGTGTTTGAAGGGCCAAGATCAGGTTGGAGTACACACGGACTTGAAATGGCTAACCTCTCTCCATCCCCAACCCCAAGTGTGTAGCCTGGGTGAAGTCCTCAACCCTGAAAAAGATGAGTGATGGTGAGACTGCGGGTAGGAGCTGTGCTATTTCTATGTGGACCTCTCCACTTCAAGGAAAGTAGACTGAATATGGAAGAAGCCCATCCAAGGTGATCATTTTTGGGTCTCCTTTGGGTAACAACCCATAATGGATAGCCTGTGGGCTAGCCAGAAACCCCATCCTAACTTCCACCCTACCCCTTCTTGACTTTCTACATCTCTAAAGATTCATGTCAAGAGTTCCATTCAGTTTTCTCTCAAATATGTGAATGTTTCCCTTTACCTCTGCTACGTGTTTCCAGATGGGAGAATCTGACAAGAAAGGGCAATTTCTCATTGTGCATATGACATTCCAGGGCCTCTGGTTATTCTGAAGTGAATCTTTGCAGCTAATAAGAACAAACTCTTCAAAAATGAATCTGGTGTTAAAATTCCTTTCACATAAGGCAGGAGGAGACTTTGGACCAGCAATTCTCAACCCTGGCTGCCTATTATTAAAATTGCCTGGGGAGCTTAAAAAAATTCTGTGGCCAGACTTCACCCAGATCAAATAAATCAGACATATGGGGTAGGATGTAAGCATCAGAATCTTTTAAAGTTCCCAGACAATCCTGACATGCAGCCAAGTTTACAACCACTGCTTTGGACCAGTCCTTGTACCTACATTAGCATCACCTGGGGTTCGTTAAACCACAGATTCCTGGTTTCGGCCCCATATATTCTAATCCTGCAGGGTTGGGGTGGGCCTGGGACTCTGTATTTCCACCAAGATTTGGGTGATGTTGCCACCCTGAGGAGCACTTGCTTGAGACCTAACTGCAAAATGTGCACTGGAACTCAGATCCAATTAGGTTTTTGTGAGGGAAGGGGGAGGAGGCAGTAACATGACATTGTGAAAGAACTCACAACCCAATTAAAATAACATTGTATCCTTGCTGTCTGGAGTTGATGATATTTTACCAAGTCTAAATTCTGCAATCTCTAACCAGCAACCCTGACACTCAGGTGTGCTGAGAGTAAGCATGTTGACAGCCTTCCTTCCTTTGGACACCCTAGTTGTTTCAAGAAGCTAAAAGCCTTCCTTCCTTTGGACACCTCAGTTGTTTTAAGAAGCTAAAAACTTCCCTTGACATCTCAGTTGTTTCAAGAAGCTAAAAACTTTGTTCTGACAACTGACATCAGCCTAAAAAGCCGGGGCCTCAACAGGGAGCTAGTAAATAAGATTCACGGAGCCTCATAAAGAAGCAACCATAAATTAGACCTTGTCTTTGCCAATGATTAAGCCAATGCCTTTATTCAGCTAGCTATTCTTTGATGTGTATAGCCTATTATTACAGAACAAATTGGCTTTTATCAGCTAACCTAAAGGACAACCTTCAGGAAAGAACTAATGAAGGAAATGCTGAACCTGTAGTGAATGCTGATGGTGTCAGATCGGGCACCATGCCCCTACTGCCCCCTTTTCTTGAATATACCTGGGAAGTTATCCTCTCCCCTGGGAGCGGGTGCACTGCCAATGACACAGGGTGTAGAGGAGTGGTCTTTATGCCTATGGGTAGGACAACTTGGGGTGCTATTCATGCTTCAGAGCTGCCAGTTCAAAGGATGAGGCTAGACTTGAATGGCCCCAGTTATCTGCCTGGTTTCCTCCCATCCCACCCTGTATCCCTCAGTCCTGCACACACTGCTCCTAAGCCTGCCTCAATAGATCACAGCACAGGAATCCCTCCCTGCCTCCGGCTCTGCGTGTAGGGAATTCCACCTAAAACAGGAGCTGATGAGATTAATAGAAATGTGTAATCCCTAAGACAGATGTCTGCTCACAAATAAATATAAGGGAGGGCAAAGAACAAGTGGCTTATAAAAGATGAAACAATGTGGATCTAACATAAGAGATTGTATGATGATGTAGTCACGGCGCAAAGGCCTCATGAGAGACCCACCTCTTCTTTTATTTTTTAAAAATATATTTTATTGATTTTTTACAGAGAGGAAGGGAGAGGAATAGAGAGTTAGAAACATCGATGAGAGAGACATTGATCAGCCGCTCCTGCATGCCCCCTACTGGGGATGTGCCCACAACCAGGATATATGCCCTTGACCGGAATGGAACCTGGGACCTTTCAGTATGCAGGTAGATGCTCTACCCACGGAGCAAAACCGGTTTCGGCAACCCCACCCCTTTCTGAGCTTCATCTTTCTAATCTGAAAGTGGTAACCCCACCACCAGGTAGAACTGATGCAAGTGGATGCTCACATGAGTAGCTAAAGGTGTTAGGGAACAGATCATTCACCATCTTAAAAAGTCACCCCAGAGATTGCTTGTCATGAAGAGGAAAGGGGACCCTGACAATGGAGAAACCTGGCAGACACCATCTGAACCAACTGATCAGCCTCCAAAGATGCCACACCCTTGATGCTCTGAGGTGTAGCCAGAGCTGGACATGTAGCCTAGAAGAGACTGACCTTCGTTTAGAGTTTATAACTCAGCCATGATTAATGTGTGATCCTACTTAGATTACTCTAAAATTTGTAAGGTTTGTGTAATGTTCTTGTAATTTGCTAAAAGTCTCATGGAAAGCCCAAGGCTTAGCGACATGTTTGTTGGTTTGTTTATTAATATATTTTTATTGATTTCAGATAGGAAGGAAAGGGAGAGATAGAAACATCAATGATGGGAGAGAGTTATTGATTGGTTGCCTCCCCCACACCTTCCACTGGGGATCAAGCCTGAAACCCAGGCTTGTGTCCTTGATTGGAACTGAACCTGGGACCTCAATGGATAGGCGGATGCTCTATCCATTGAGCCAAATCAGCCAGAGGTTAGCTTAGTGAGATGTTTATCCATGCCCATGCAATCCCTGATGTTGATGGCTGACAGAACTGTTTTTCAGAACCAAGTCCAGGAAGTTTTGCGAGATCAGGTGATGAATGGAGCATTCTGAAGGACCCTCCACTGACTTCCTCGTGAACTTCCTTCATAAATAGGGGTACAGATTTTCTGTCAGTTTTGAACATACTCTATGCACAGCCACATTTCCTGACTGAGTGGCCTGGCATGTCCCCACCTATGCACACAATGACAAAGTCCACCTTGTGTTTATGCATGATTTCCCCTAATAAAAATGGGCTCAATGCTCTGTTCAGGGACAAACTGCTATGGGAAACATCCCTGGTGTGTCCTTGCTGGCTGGATTGCATGATCAAGTTCCTTCTCATAAAATCACCTTGAAGTTTTCTCTAGGCTGGCGACTACTGAGTATTTGGCCTGGTTTGGCATGGTAACAGAGGCTATAATATCACCTGGTAGTCTTCTTGCCTCAAAATGTGTTTGAGCTGACTCTATGCAAGAGGATCAGACAAATCCAACTTCATGCTCTTTCTGCAAAACCACTGGCCCAAATGCTTCAAAATATTAATGTCATTTTTTTAAAAGCTGACTGTAGATAAAAGGAGAATAAAGAAACATGATTACTAATGATATAGTGGGCACAGAACTGATCACTTATGGCATAAGAATAACCAACAGTTATAAAGGACATTTGGATATATTTGAATAAGTGCGTATAATAAGTAATATGACATTGATGTTTATTTTCCTGAGTGTGATACTTTTAATATGGTTCTTGTTCTTAAGAGATGCATAATGAAGAACTTAGGGGCAAAGCGTGAAAATGTTGGAAAGTAAGTGACAAAAGCTAAACCCCTCATTCCCTCAAAATAAAATAAAATAAATAATAAGAAGAAAGGTACCCTAGCTGGTTTGGCTTCATGGATAGAGCATTGGCCTGCAGACTAAAGGGTCCCAAGTTCGATTCCAGTCAAAGGAACATGCCTGGGTTGTGGGCTCAATCCCCAGTGTGGGGCATGCAGCAAGCAGCCAATCAATGATTCTATCTTTAAAGGTATAAGTATAAAGGTAAAGAATGTGGCAAAATTTCAACAACTGGTGAATTTAAATGAACAGCAGTACTATTCATGTAACTTTTCTGGAACATTTAAGAATGTTTGCTATTTCTCAAAATAACACTGTTTCCAAATGTCTAGGTTTGCATTCATGGGGAGATGAAGTTCAAGTATGAATTCAGTGAGACACAAACCCACATGTAAAAACACTTGGCAAGCCATAGGATGCCCCACAAATGTAAGGTGGCTCTGGGGGTGGGGAACACTAGAAAACTACATTATCTCTGCCCCTATTTCAAACAAACCACGTCTAATGGCTCTGAAGCTATTACACCCACTCAGGGGGCAGCACTTGCCAGCACCAGCTACCTTCTGGTCACACCCAGGTTAAGGCTGCATTACCTTCATTTTCAGGGCCAGGTGTTAGTAGGCAACCTAGGCAGGTGCAAGAAGAAGTGATTGCAGAAAGTGCATTCTAATGCTGTGAGGCAGGATGGTAAAAAGCTAGGGAAATTCCTTGGCAAGTAGCATGGGGAAACGGAGATAGCTAGCTGAACAAACTCCCGAGCAATATACCACCAGATACAGAAGTTCACCTCCTGTAGATCATATCTAGGCCTTAGTTGCACTTCAGTCCAGGTCCAGAAAAGCAGCAAAATCAGGTGAACAATGCTAGGACCAACTGAAATGTCTAATGACTCCAGTAGAGATCTTGACCCTGAAAGGGCACATCTGGAAAATGGATGAATATTCTGGGTAAACCCTGTCCTGAGATCACCCCTAAAATTCCCACCTGTGAGAAAGAGATAAAGCCCTCAAGACAAAGGATGCTAGCACTGGCTCTTTCGCAGCCATCGCCAATCTTTGGACCTCAGGGACCACCATTGGTCCGCAGACCAGTGGTTGGTGACCGCTGTTCTAGAGCACGCCCATGCCTTTGTTTTCTCTGGCATGAACTTTCTCCTAAACTCTAAGGATCCCCATGAGACTTGCAACCAAGAGAGCAATGGGCAGCAGCAGCTCGTCCCAGGCTAAC
>PVJN01037455.1:0-20902 GCA_004026805.1 Lasiurus borealis | reverse complement strand
CCTGTGTTTCCTCAGAACCTATTGCACTGGCAAGACAGATGCACAAATATTTGAGTGATTATTCATTTTTATGTATTTCTTTCCAGTCCTTTCCTTTGCTTTTTAAAGCAAGATGTGACTATTCTATAAAAACTATTTTATACTTTCTTTTTTTTTTACATAATTTTCTTTTTTGAAATACTGTTTTTATTTGATAAGCTGTTTTTTAATTAAACTTTATTATAGAAACTTTCCCCATGTTATTAAAAATTCTATGTGAATCATTTTTAATGGCAGCTAATAGTACATGAGTTAGTAGCTACTATTGAGCACTGACTATGTACCAGGAACAGTACTGGGCACTTTACTAGTAAATTGGAAAGAGGACATTAATTAAATACTATGTTAGATGCATTGCAAACATTATTTAATCCTAACAACTCAAACAGAGAAGTAACACTATCTTATCTGATAAGGATTTGAACCCAGGTCTACATGGTACAAAACCACATTTTCTACTTTTATAAAATGTGTGAGCTATTTTCTTTTTTTGTTGTTGTTAATCCTCATCAAAGGGGAGGTAAGGGGAAGGAAGGGAAGGGGAGGAGAGGAGAGGAGAGAGAGAGAAACATTGATGTGAAGGACACCCATCGGCTGCCTCCTGCAGGCGCCCCAATGGGACCGGGTATCAAACCTGCAACCCAGGTACATGCCCTTGACCAGGAATTGAACCCAGATCCTTAGCAACACAGGCCAAGGCTGTAACTTGTTTTCTTAAATAGATAATCAACTTCCTTACCCTCCTTGCATTCATTCCAAGCAGACATTTACTTAAACAGGGGTATATATGTATGGATCCTTTGGTGAATGCTCCATAACCACTGGTCTCCATCCTCTTGACTCATTTACATAAGAGCAAAGCACACACTAGGGTCCAATCAGTGCAGGGCTTATCTCCATAAGTAGCACCGGTACAGGTATAAAAAGCAGCCTTGGGGATGGCGGGGGGCGGGGGGTCTGTTTCTGTGTATAGAACTTGGAGGGAAGCACCTTAACCAACAAGATCACAAGTGCAGGTTAGCTCAGAGACCCAGTCAGCATTAAGAGCCTGGCCTTTGGAGCCAGGTGCCCTAGTTTCAAGTTCCAGCTCCGTCGGTTACTGGTTGTACAACGTTGAGCAAGTTATCTAACCTCGTTATGCCTCATTTCCTCATCTGTGAACACAATCTCACAGGACGTGATTAAGTTAGTTAGCACTTGAAGTGCTTGGAGCAGTGGTTCACAGCAATTGCCGTATCAGGGCTTCCTGCCATTATTATTAGTCCATGAGGAACATGAACAGACAATTCAGATAATGAATTACAATAAATAAGATACACTTCAGATAATGTAATATAACATATAGAAAAAAATTGGCCTCATTAATAATTAAAAAAATACAAACTACAAACTCTTTTACCTCGCAGACTGACAATAATTCTTGAAACCCGATTCTTACTTAACATTTCATTGAGCTTGTAGGGTTATCAATTAGTACAGATCACTTAAAAGACTCTAGAACTTGAGAAGTGTTCATACCCTAACCCAGAAATTCATTCCAGCAATCTATTCTAAGGAAAAATTCTAAATACAGCAAAAACTTTATGTACAAAGAAAAATACTTCTAATCTGCTATTCTATAATAGCAAAAAGACTGTTTGTCCAATTATAATGAAGTGGCCAAGTAAATATATGGAATATTTCATAGTAACTGAGTAAATTATTAAGAACTTTAAGCCCTAGCTGGTTGTGCTCAGTGGTTAGAGCATTAGCCTGCAGACTGAAAAGGCCTGGTTCAATTCTGGTCAAGGGCACATGTCCAGGTTGTAGGCTTGACCCCCAGGGTGGGGCGTGCAGGAGGCAGCCAATCAATTGTCTTTCATCATTGATGTTTCTATTTCTCTCCCCCTCTCCCTTCCTCTCTGAAGTCAATAAAAATATTTTTAAAAAGAACTTTAATAACATGCAAAATATTTATTAAATAAATAAGGATATTATTTATAGACTATTCTGACATTATATAGGATATTAATAGTGGTTATCTATGAATGTAACTATGTGTAACTTTTAAATTTTATTGTATTGCAGTCTTCATATTTTCTAAAATGAACATTTTTACAGACAAAACTAAAATGCTTAAAGAATATTTTAAACCTTATCCTATATAATAAAGAAGTAATATGCAAATTTGACCATCACACCCTTGCACAAGATAGCCACCCCCATGTGGTCACAAGATGGCTGCCACAAGATGGCCGGCAGGGGAGGGCATTTGTGGGCAATCAGGCCAGGAGGGGAGGGCAATTGGGGGCAACTGGGCAGCAGGGGAGGGCAGTTGTGGACAACCAGGTCAGCAGGGAAGTAGTAAGGCTTCGATCAGGCTAGCAGAGGAGTGGTTAGGGGGTGATCAGGCTGGCAGGCAGGCTAGTGGTTGGGAGCCAGCAGTCCCAGATTGTGAGAGGGATGTCCGAAAGGTCCCAGATTGGAGAAGGTGCAGGCTGGGCTGAGGGACAGGTCCCCTCCCCCCTGCAGTGCATGAATTTCATACACTGGTCCTCTAGTTCATAAAATAAATAGAATGACCTCCCATGAGTCCCTACTTCCTACAGGAAAAGACTCTCCTTGCCCACTTTTATCTCTCATCATTTCTCTGCCACACACTCTTTACTAGATTCACTCTCAGTTAACCAGCCATGTTATTTTCTAATTTTTTTGTTTGTTTACAGCCATGAATTCCTTGCTTTTTTACACCAGGAAAACAACTACCCAATATCCTATCACAACTGCTCTGTGATCTGACAGCCTTTCTAGACACCTGATTACACAGATGCAAATAAGTAGAGTGTCCTTAAAGAATGAGACTGTGCCTTATTCGTCTTTTATCTCCTGCCAGGGCTTGGTAAATAAATAGGTGTCCAAAACACATCTGTTGAATGAATAAGCATCAATATCAAGGCGGTGAAATCTGAGCCAGCCTGGGATACCTCTGCATGCGAGGGGCTTTTATTTGTTTAAGGAAAGGGCACTGAGAACCAGACAGGCCTGGGCTTGACACAGCCACACTGAGCAAGTTACTAAAATGTGGAGCATCTGCTTCTTTGCTTGTAAAACAGAATTAAATCCAGCAACTCACAAGGTTATTGTGAGGATTAAGAGAGACAGAAATGTCAGGCTTTTAGAGCACCAGTCATATTGGAGGGAAGGAGGGAGGGAGGAAGGGAGAGAGAGAGAAGAGAGAGAACGGGGAAACACAGGCATAAAAACAGAAATTCAAATGTTAGATCCCCTCCCTCTTGCTTAAGTCATTAAAGCCATGCTCTCTGTAAGCAGCCAGGGAACAAAGAGGATACACATCAGAATCCCCAAAGTAGTGACATATGGCATCCAGATACATACTTCTGGCAAACTGTCACACAAGCCCTCTCAAGCCTTACGCTGTTTTCCGTATTGACAGCTGAAGAATGGCAGCCGCTGGCAGCCAAAATTAGGATGACTACACCGATGTTGTCTGTTACTCAGAGCAAAGCCACTAGGCAGATACCTGAGGCCAAGCTGCAAGGCTCCATCTATCAACACCCCCTGTGAGTGGCAGCTCATCCACAGGGGTAGGCATGGTGCAGCTGGCACGGTGGCCGGTTACACCACCTCTGGTGACAACAGCTGCCGTCATATCGAGGAACACCTACCATAGTCTCAATACCATGCACATCATACATAGGGCAGGGGGGTGAGGCATGAAAGGTTCTGAGGAGGTAGTGGGAGGAAGCACAGGGAGGGACCAGGAATTACCAATGGGCTTACTAGCAAGCCAACTATCCTCCATCTTAATACTTTTCTACGGTTTGTTTCCTCATCATAAGAAGGTGATATCACTATCCCCCTCCCTGATGTCCTTTGAAGATTGAGTAGAACATGCCCTTCAGGCGCAGACAGCATTTATGACTATTACCACTGCCCGCACATACATGCTAATGCCTCGTCTTCCTGTACTAAGCTCCTCCCTCCAACACCAAACTCAGTAGATCTGAGTTGATCTTTCTGGTTGTTCTCAAGTAATAACTTTAATTTATATAGACTGGCCCAAAATACAGCCCCAAAGAAGGAAGGAAGAGGAAAATGTCAGGGTGGTGGGGAAGGATCCATGGCAGCTTTCCATCTTGATTTCCTTTAAGAGGAGATCCTATTGCAAATGCACGAGTCACTCCATTAGCAATTTGGTTAGATGCTACAGCTGCCTTGGTTGTCACAGGCCCCCAACTTCAAAGGAAAATAAAGGGGATTTCCTGGGGTAAAAAAAAAAAAAAAAAAAAAAGCCTAACTCCCTAAGTGCATAGGAAACACACCTGTCTAGCTCCTGACTCTATTTCCAGTGCTTAGCACATAGCAAGCACTCAGTAAGCATGCTGGGTGAATAAATGCACCCACCAGATTCTATAGCAGATACCTCTACCAACTGACTGTCTGGCTCTTTGAGAATCTACAGTGATCTAGGCACTAGGGAGATTAGGTAGCCACGGCCAGTGTGAAAATCAAATCATGGAGCCAAGCAGAAATAGATGAGAAGCTATTTATTCATGAAATCAGAACTTAGAGACCACATCAGCAATTCCAGTTCCAAAATTAAAACCTTCTAGGAAACACGGACCAGATCATACATCTCTCCTGTGTGAGGCCCTACATATGTTTGATGGTGTTCCTCCTATACTGAGGCAAGAAAATTTTTCAGAATCCAAAGTGCGTGGATTAATAACACACTTCTTGCTTGCCCTAGAACATGAGATATCAAACTTTTGGTAATATCCCTTTACACTCTTAAATAATTATTAAAAGCCCCAGAATTTTTGTTGATATGGGTTATAATTATTAATACTTATCATAAATTAAAACTGAAAAATTTAAGCATATTCATCCTCTTTAAATTAACAACATAATTTAATTTAAATCACTCTATTTTCAAAAATAAATAGTGAGAAGGTTAGCATTATTTTTATAAGTTTTTTAGTGTCTGGTTTAATAAAAGATAGCAAGATTCTCATATTTGCTTCTTCATTCAATTTGTTGTGATATATATAGTTTTGATACAAAAATACATGCCAAAAACCCTGAGTCACAAAGACAATGGTCGAGAAAAGGAGGAGTATTTAACAGATTTTTCTGATGATTGTAGATATTCTCCATTGATATGACACCAAAACTCCATCAGTAGTAGCTGATTAAAGGTTAGCTGCAACGTGGACTCTGAAACCATGTGGATAAGCTTTTTACACTCTATCACACTAAAATCCACTGGTCTGCCTTACTCTTTGCATGGCTCTCTTACCCATGAATGACTCTGTAAGATCATACATTGGGCATTCAGAAAATACCCACTCACTACAAATACTATCAGTGGTTTTCCTTGAAGCGATAGATTCACTTTATACATTTTGGGGGAAATGTCTGCCAAATACCCAGGTCTGAAAAACCAGAGTTTGACTCTCATCCCATCAAGTATTTATGGTATTCCATGAAAAAAATAGTTTGTTCAGTTTGCCACTCAGACTATTAAACGCACAAGTGCTTTTCCTTGAAACACCATCATACTTCATACACTTCTCATCACACCAACACTAAATTATGTATACTCAGAGGGTTGAGATTTAGTAAAGTTAATAATTTGTACTACATCAATGAGAATAGTCGTAAGGGAAGGTGACATTTTCTTTTACTGTGATTGTGAGGTAGTGAAGACTATAATATAAACTAGTATAGTTTGATGCCCCCATTTAGATTCATGCTAAGACACCAGCAGTTTCACCAACCATTGCTTTTGCACTGAAAGATTCAAAAGAGTGAAGTGGTAAATAACATCTTAACATTACCATAAAACAGTTTGACCTTGAGAGCCCCTGAAAGGTCTTAGGCACTGCAGGGGTCTGCAAACCACCTTTTAAATATATATATTTTTTTTTAATTGATTTTTTACAGAGAGGAAGGGAGAGAGAGAGTTAGAAACATCCATGAGAGAGAAACATCAATCAGCTTCCTCCTGCACCCCTCCTAGTGGGGATGTGCCCTCAACCAAGGTCCATGCCCTTGACCGGAATCGAACCTGGGACCTTTCAGTTCGTAGACTTACGCTCTATCCACTGAGCCAAACCAGTTTTGGCTGCAAACCACCTTTTGAGAATGACTGCCTTCCTCTATCAACCCTGATCCATCCCTGTAAGCTGCCCACAGCCCAGACTGTAAGTGAGCCTGAGAAGGATTATAGCTTCTTATGGGCAGTGAAGCAACAAGTGAGGACACAGGGGACCATCAGCTCCTCACCTAGCCAGGGACCCCCCACCTTTCAACTACAGAGACAGTCTAATCAACCTATCCCAACTCACAAACTGCAGGTTTTCTAGGCAGGACTTCAGCAAGGGCTGAGCGGGAGCTCCCAGCTGTGATCTATACAACAAAGCCACGTTCATGTAAAGAAAAGGAGCGTCCTGTCTGATTAGTGTTGCCAGAATTAAACTTTCAAAAGTGGTTGACACTTGCCTTTACTGACCCTCCAATTCACCTTTCAGCATCTTTGCCAATCACCTTGCCTAAGGAATGCTCTGGAAGCGCTTGGTAACTCTGTCCTTCCCATTCTCTTAAAATGTTCCCTCCCTTAGGCCTCTCATCCTTTATGGACATGTTCATTTGCTTTACCTTATTAGTTTAATCATCTTGCTGTGGCTTTTTTCTAATTCATACCAAGTTGCAAGCAAAAGGCTACTTATTGATTTCAGAGAGGAAGGCAGGGGGAAATAGAGATAGAAACATCCATGATGAGAGAGAATTATTGATTGGCTGTCTCCTGTACGCCCCCAACTGAGGATTGAGCCTGCAATCTGAGCATGTGCCCTTTACTGGAATCGAGCCCTGGACCCTCCGGTCCTCAGGCCAACGCTCTATCCACTGAGCCAAACCAGTTAGAGTTATATTCTATTTTCAATAATTTACCTGTATGGCTTCATAAAATATGTTTTACATATTAATTGACTCAGTCAGTCAACTCCACTATAAATTTTAATTACTGGGATTTTTCTTCCACATACTATGGAGTATTTAGGGGTAAGAGCCTTCCATGATGGAAGAATAGAAAGGTCATGCTAGCCCAGCCAGTGTGGCTCAGTTGTTGAGTGTCTACCCATGCACCAGGAGTAACAGTTCGATTCCCAGTTAGGGCACATGCCTGGTTACGGGATCAATCTCCCACAGCGGGGTTTGCAGGAGATAGCCATTTAACGATTCTCTTGTCATTGATGTTTCTATCACTCTCCCCCTCTCTCTTCCTCTCTCTGAAATCAATACAAACATAATAAATAAATAAATAAATAAATAAATAAATAAATAAATAAAAGTTGTGCTAGAGAAGACAGTAAACGTGGCATTATGAAAAAAAAGCACAGACTTTGGAATTAGACAGGCTTGTGTCCAAATTACAGATCCCCAATTTATATGACTTCAGGGAAGATATTTGACTTCTCTGGGAGTCAATTTCCTCATCTGTAAAACATGAATAATATTTTCCTTGCAGAGTTCTTGTGAGGATTAATGACATTGTGTACAAACCCAGCACGGTCCCTATGAAATAGCAGGCATTCAATTATTACCGGATTCTCTCTGTGCTGGGGAATCTGTCTTTAGAAGCATCAAATAAATAATAGTTTCCTGCCCCACAAGTACCACCTTCCTACTGACCCTAGAAATGAGCTGTCAAGCCCAATTACCATGACTCTTTCTAGCTGATTCTCTTCCCCATGGTTTTATTCCTACAGATTCTGAGCTGAGGCTATAAATGCCCAGGACTCTGCTTCCCCAAGCTACCAGACATGAAGATCACATGCTTACTAACGTGGGAGCCTACTTTTCCATAGAAACAACGATGCCAGGCACCTGATCAGATTGCTAATAATGTTTTGACTGATGAGTCTTTGCAATTTTCTGACTCATGATCAAAACACAGGAGCACCATGTTCTAGGAAGACACTCTGTTTTACTCCACCAGCCTTGCTTTCCTTGGGATTTCCAGTCACATGCAACTATTTCCCAATGAGTCCTTTTGTGGATCTTTATCCCCACAGGTCTTTGTAAGTCCTTGCCACAACTTCTGACTACATCTCGATTTATATTTAACTCAAATACTACTTGGTATTTGCCAGGAAGGAGACAAACTTACAAAAATAACATAGTTATAAAACCAGCAAATGCTGTACCTGTAAACTAGACTCAAAGTTAATAGGAAGAATGATTTCAACAACAGGAAACTCAGAGTTGAATCAAGGCTATAAACTAAGTAAAGACTAAAGCTAAATATGACTTGTCACATGGTAACAAGAAAGAAATCAAGTGGTATGAGTTCACTAAATAATAAAATCCTCAAGGAAGAAAAATAAAAGCCAGAAAGAATCAATTATATAAAGTACACAGTCAGCAGATACAATTAACATATTAAACAGAATCTTACCTGCCTGATCAAGTTCCAGCAAAAAATAAGGAACACTCATTGATTTAAATAACTTCTTTACCTGCAAGAGGTTGAAAAAGGAGGGGAGAATGTCATATTTTTAAAAAGTAAAAACCAACAAAAGAGTCTCTTATCTAGCTTTGTTACTTCCCTCCTCAGTCTTTTCCTTTGGAAACTTTCCAGTTCATTTTTACATAACTCACAGGAATCTCTCTGCTGACAGTAATGCTATTTAAAGAGGTATTTGAAGTCTCTTGATTATATTCTATTTCCCCTTTTTTTTATGTTTTTATTATTTCAGAGAGGAAGGGAGGGGGAAATAGAGATAGAAACATCAATGATTAGAGAGAATCATTGATTGGCTGCCTCCTGCACGCCCCCTACTGAGGATTGAGCCTGCAACCTGAGCATGTGCCCTTGACTGGAATCGAGCCTGGGACCCTCCAGTCCTCAGTTTGGCTCTATCCACTGAGCCAAACCAGTTAGAGTTATATTCTATTTTCAATAATTCAGCTGTATGGCTTCATAAAATATGTTTTACATGTTAATTGACTCAGTCAGTCAACTCCACTATAAAAATGGGTTTAATATTAACCATGTTTAAACAAGCCACTGGAATACTTAATGTTTCCAAAACATTATGTTGCAATCCTACAATAGTCAAATTAGCTTCCCCGGCAGCATACACTTAAAAAAGTAGGAATCTTTTGAAGAGTGATAGGGTAAGTAAAGAGGTACTTTAAGGACAGGGAGACCACCTGGATAAAAGTCAATTCATATTACAATGATCATTTTCTAAGACTAAAAATAAGTTCATACAAAATCATGGACTTATTAGATCTCTTAGCCACTTGGAGTTTAGAACTAAACCATTTGCAGTTTGTTACAAAAACAACACCAAGTTTTCCAAATTTAGAAAGTAAGCCCTAAAAGCAGCTCCTAAAAGTAATCCTCAAAGTTTGATAATATGTGAATATAGGAAATATACTCATTAGATTCCCAAGAAAACATGATCCCGTGTCACGAAGCTATTTTGTAGGTTATCTGAACACCGATTGAACTTAAGCACGGTTCCACCGCCAAGATTCACTATGTCTTAAATATCAAAAGAGCCAGTTCTAGAGTGTTCTTATTGAGAAAACTAGAGGAATAATACTATGCCTGTAAAACAGACACTTTATTGAGAAGTAGAAGGGGGTCTGCATATCAAACAATGGGTAAGATGCAACAAGATATCATCTGCTAATTCCAACCGCATACCTTACTTCCCACAGAAATATCTGTAAGAAACAAGTATCGTATTTTACTGCAAAGGCCGTGAGGGTTTATCTTTGCAGCAAGATGCATTTAAAGCATACATGGGAATGTGTTAGGCAACAAGCGAGAAACTAACCTGATACAGAAGTTAATTTCTTTGTGGGCATTTCCCAACTTGGATTAATGCAAATTATATTACTGATCCCAGACAGAAATACAAATTAAAAGAGCAATTATAAATTTAGTCGCTCTATTCTCATTTACTCATATCATGATTGTTAAACGAGATGATAAAATCAAGACAGAAGGAAATAACTTGGGAAAATTCTACTTACTGGTAATTTTTTAGAAAATGAATGTGAATAACCAAGTATATAAGTTGTACTCCCACAAAAGAAAATCACCATTTTGACCAGGAGAGACCCCCTAACCATCCTTCATGGCCAAAAATATTGAAAATAATTTATATCAATTGGCACAAATCTGAAAATAGCTTTTATATTATGTATTTGGAAAAGCTAAGGGACTGGTGTTTATTAAAGGTAAAACCAGATGTCTGTTCAGAAGACTTGGCATATCCAGAAATTTTTCAGGTAATGGCAGTAAATAAAATTACTAAAATCAGTATGCAAATACCTGGCACAGATTTTTAAGGACAAGTTGATCATTCCCAGAGCATATGTAACTAAGTAGAACAGAAAATGAAAAAGGCCAGGCTTTGCCTTTTCAGAGACAAGGAGGAAAGCTGGGAAATGAAGTTAATAGAATTCAGGGATAAGAGAGTAGGGATGAGAGTCATTACAGGTGGAAGAGATCTAAGGGAACAGGAGCCCTAACTGCCTCTCATTAGCAGCAATGCTGATCACACACACTCTCGACCAGCCCAACCCTTCCTTGCGGAACTAGAGCAGCATCGAAATTGGAATTGTCCTATTCTTTAAAAGTGTTTTTAAAGTATAAGTGAAGCGACCAAAACATGCATGGCACATGGTAGGCACTCAAACAGTAGCTATTATTTATGTAAGTGTGGACTGAACACTCCCAAGTCCTTTCACATAGATCTGAAATCATTTAGGCTTCATAATCAAGCTGTGTGTTTAACAGGTCAGAGATCAGATGGTATCATCATCCTTAGTTTGTTGTTGAGGAAACTGAGATTGAAAAATGAGAACTGAGCTCTGGTAACTGCACGTGCTCCCTCTGCCAGCCACCACAGAGCGCTGAAAGGAGAGGCCAGCCTAGGAAAAGTAGCCCCTTCGTAACAGGACTGGTTGTACTTGGAACAGAGTCAGATGTGTGTTGACTGCTGTCTAGCCAAGCTTCTCTATTGATGGGAGGAGGATCACCATCCGAGGTGTTAGGTCCTGATTGGAAAACAGGAAAAGCGAGTTCTTTTATTTAACAAACATTTATACAGCATTTACTATGTGCCAGGCATGTTGTGTGGCTTTCAGAAGTTTTAAAGAATTTAATCCTCACAACGATCTTATGAGATGGGTATATTGTTATACGCACTTTACAGGTGAGGAAACTGAGGCACAGCAGGTAAATAACTTTAATCAAGGTCACAGGGCTGATATGTCACAGAGCCAAGAACATGGGGAAATGGTTTCACCAAGAATAAACTGAGTTCAGCGTCTCGGCTCTTAACTATATTCGGTAACAGAAAAGATGGAACAACTACATAGTTTCAGAGCTACAGGAAATCTCAGAAGTCAACTAGTCCAAGCCTCTCACTTACAGATTAAACGAACGAGGGAGAAGAGCCCCAAAAGTGGACAAGATCACCAGAGCTAGATGATTAGCTCCGGAGGCGAGAAATCACAGCTCAGATTCCTAACGCCCAGCCCTCTTCTAAATTCCCTATCACTGACAGTCATCACTTAGAATTTAGCAGGGGTTACCTCTTCCTTTTTCTTTTAAGCCTCTGTTCTGCCTTCTCAGCTTGACTGAACCCCTAGTAATGACAGTTGTGTCTCCTATCTCTATGCAACTCTACGCCTAATACGACGTTACGGAAGGAGGGAGAAGCCTCGGGTGCCAAGGACACAAGCATGTTCAATGAGAAACTACATGAAAGGTTCTGCCTATCTCAACTATTTCCACTGATTGCCCACCTTCCCTTTCTTTTCTTTTTGAAGAAAGAAAGAGAGAGAGAGAGAGAGAGAGAGAGAGAGAGAGAGAGAGAGAGAGAGAGAGAGAGAAGTCAAAAAAGCCTGTCTCTTCCTCAGGCTTTCAGAATGAAAAGGCTTCTGAATTAAACTTCCCAGAGAGCTGGAGAATAAGGAGACAAACAAACTGAGAAAAAAACAGAACTTATTAAATTACCCTACAGGTTAAGCTGGACAGATGGCCAGTTATGCTTACTTAAGAGTCCATTGTGTCTAGTCCTAGAGCTACCCTGAGTATACTTTAAAGCTA
Organism: Lasiurus borealis; assembly: GCA_004026805.1. Lineage (NCBI taxonomy): Eukaryota > Metazoa > Chordata > Mammalia > Chiroptera > Vespertilionidae > Lasiurus > Lasiurus borealis. Next base: position 8,724 of record PVJN01037455.1, on the reverse strand, counting down.
AACTCTAGCAACCTTTAAACTCCCTCAACCTTGAAACTTCAATAAAGCACCAAAACAGGTTTGTCTTTAGACTCTCACCTGCATGCTAGGGTGAAATCAGAGACATCACTGAGCTTCTCTCCCTGATCTTCTAAGGGTAAGATCTAAGTCAGAAGCACAGTTTATGCTTTGTGAAACCATTTTCCCCATAATAAACCAGAGCATGAGGAGGTATTTACAAAATTTCAGACTGCCCTAAGTAATAGCTCCTTAAGAAATATTCCCTTTAGACATGCCTCAAGGAATAGCAAATCACTTGGTTTGGTAACTCCCCCTCCCTCTTTCTCTGACCCTGACCCTGACCCTGACCCTGACAAACATTGAGTTCTTTGCAAAGGCTCAGAAAATGATGACTCAAGCAATATTTTCTTCTCAAATCAACACTCAAGTATTCTGAAGCAAGTTATACCCACACAGATCCTACACTAAGGAGAAATCTGGCTGCTTACACCTGAGCTCAAAAGTCTGTCAGATTTCTATAATTCAACTACTTGTTACCACCGCTTACCTCGGCACAGCGTTTGCACGTGGACTTGCTGAAGATGACCACAGGGTGGCTGTCTATATAGGCCTGTAGCCGCGCGCTGGGCTCTAGGACGGCTGTGCTGGTGGATCCAAAGGCTGAGTTTTCTGACGAAGTTTGACAAGTGAGAAAACCCTTTGCTAGAAGTAATGGAAGCAAAGATGGTAATTACCAGAAAGGAAAACAGGATGATGCATTTTCTAATATTAGGCTCACTCTAAAAGCCTTGCAATTTTACCCCAAGGGCCAAAATAAGCAATGCGAGGAAGGACTCCAACATGGATTGTACATTATTAGTTCTGTCATCTGACTGGAGAGTTTGGGCAACTCATGCAATATTCCCAACTCACTTGGTCACACTCAAAATTCGTGCTCAGGGATCTGGACAAATGAAAGCAAGAGTCTGAACCATCTTTGGAAGCAGGAGAATAAGTAACAGGTTCTGGGCATGGAGGGCCAGTTTACCCCCCACCCCTACTCCCCACTATGGCTTAAATGCAGAGGCCAGGATCAGATGTGATGTCGCTTTCTCACACAACCCTGCTTGCAGACATAGGCATACACAACCCAGGCCCAGGATTATTGTTTTTCTTCCAACTCCTGGATAAGCAGACAAATCTGTGGGACCTTCAGGCCACACACCCAAAAAGCTTCCAAAAAAATACTTTCTTCAGATTCCCGGTTTCCTTCCCAGGATTTTACTGTGGCCCAATGTGGCACCAGAACAAACGTGACCCAGCCTAGTTGCATGTCATCCGCACATGACAGCGCCATCATCCTGGGCATCACCACCAGCCGAAGACACCGAGAGATTGCTACCTCTGGCTTGTAAATGCTTTTAACTAGCTATTGGCTTCAAGACCCACAAACCAAGCTCAATCCCACCCTTATGACTTGCTTCCTAAGTGATTTCCTCTAATTTCTGCTCATCTAAGAGCTGCCCATTCTTCTTCAGTCTCATCATCTTTATAGTTGATATTCATGTTTACCCAGAATGTTTTCAAAGTTCTCACCCAGGATATAGCATGTATCCAGTGCTTCATTTATTTTTATTGCCAAACTATAGGCCCAGTGCACAAAATTCATGCACGGGTAAGGTCCCTAGATCTGGCTGGTGATCAGGACCAATCAGGGCCTTCCAGCTGCCAGCTGGGGTCTTCCTTCATTCCTCGCAGACCCCTGGCGGTCAGCGCATGTTATAGTGAGCGAATGAACTCCAAGTCTCCCAGTAGAACTCCCGAGGGAACAATTTGCATATTAGGCATATAGATATAGATATAGATATAGATATATAGATATAGATATAGGTATAGGTATATAGACATATAGATATATAGATATAGATATATAGATATAGATATAGATATAGAGAGAGGTAGATAATATTCCATTGTATAGTTTTACCACATTTAATTTATCTGTTCATCAGTTGATGAACATTTGGGTTATTTCTACTTTTTGGCTGTTGTGAACAGAGCTGTTATGAACATTCATGAAGAGGCTTTGTTTGAACACCTGTTTTTGAGTAAATACTGGGGAGAATTGTGGAGTCAAGTTAATCTTTTGAGGAACCCCCAATACTCCTTCCCAAAGCAATGACATTATTTTACATTACCACCTCAATGTACAAGGGTCCCAATTTTCCACATCCTTGCCAATACTTATCTTTTTTATTCTAGCCATCATAATGTATGTGTGCCTACATATAAGCATATATTTTAAATGTTCACTGGTAACTCTAATGCACACTTCTAATTAAGAACTGTTAGACTAAGGCAGCATGGCCCATGATTAGAGCCCACCAATGGCTTTCAAAATTTTTTAATTAAACTCTGGTTTTCATTTTCTCTTTTGCTTTTTAAAATTTTTTATTAAATTTATTGGGCCAAAACTGGTTTGGCTCAGTGAATAGAGCGTCGGCCTGCAAACTGAAAGGTCCCAAGTTCGATTCCAGTCAAGGGCATGTACCTTGGTTGCAGCCACATCCCCAGTAGGGGGTATGCAGGAGGCAGCTGATTGATGTTTCTAACTCTATCCCTCTCCCTTCCTCTCTGTAAAAAGTCAATAAAATATATATTTTTAAAATTTATTGGGGTGACCTTTGTTAATAAAATTATATAGGTTTGAAGAGTACAATTCTATAATAAATCACCTGTATATTACATTGTGTTTACCACGCAAAGTCAAGTTTTCTTCTGTCACCATATTTGACCCCTTTGCCCTTTTTCACCCCACCACCCTTTCCCTCTGGTAACCATCATACTGTTATTTGTGTCTATGAGTTATGGTTTGTTTTTCTTGCTTTCAGTTTTATATCCCACAGGAGTGAAATAATATAGTTCTTGACTTTTTTCCAAGTTATTTTGCTTAGCATGATATTCTGAAGATTCATCCATGTTGTCACAAATGGCAGTATTTCATCTTTTCTTATGGCTAAGTAATATTATATTGTGTGTGCGTGTGCATGTGCGTGTGTGTGTGTGTGTGTGTGATTTTTCACCCAATCATCTATCGAAGGTACTTTGGTTGTTTCTATGCATTGATCACCGTCAACGATGCTACAATAAACATAGGGGTGCATATATCTTTACAAATAAATGTTTTTAAATTTTTTTGCTAAATACCCATTAGAGGGGTTGCTGGATAATATAGTAGCTCTATTCTTAATTTTTTGGCAAAACCTCCATACTGTTTTGCTTATTGGCTGCATCAATTTACACTTCCACCTGCAGTGTATGGGTTTCTTTTTGCTACAATCTCTCCAACACATGTTATTACTTGTCTTGTTGCTTACAGCCCTTGTCACAGGTATGGGGTAGTACCTTATTGTGGTTTTGATCTGCAGTTCTCTAATAGCCATTGAAGTTGAGCATTTTGTTCATATATCTGTTGATGGTTTATTTGTCTGTTCAGGTCCTCTGCCCATTTTTTAACTGGATTGTTGAGTTCTTTATAGGTTTTCAATATTACCCCCTTATCAGAGGTGTTGTTTGCAAATATCTCCTCCCATTGGGTTGGTTGCCTTTTTGTTTTATTGAGTTTTTGTTGTTGATGTGCCAGAACTTTTTAATTTGATATACAGTAATCCCATTCATTTATTTTTGCTTTTACTTCCCTAGACTTTGAATTTTAGAAGGCAACGTGAAAATAAGGACTCTTAGTGGTAACATGTCATGAAAAGAGAATCACAGAATGTCAGCATGGCATGGGAAAGATATTTGAGGTCACTAGGCCAACCTATCATTCTACTGATGAGGAAACTGAGGTCCAGACAGGTAATTAATTGGTGTTGGAGTCAGGGCTGCCACACAAGCCTCCTGATTTCATAATGCCTTCGTGACTCCTTTGACTTTAGGGGATGACTAACTCTAAAACCAGGTGACAGTTCCTTATGTAACATCTATGCTGAGGGCCCCACCCACCTATTAAACTCAGATATTTGCCAATACACAGAACGCAGTATTCAGGGCCATTACAAGGAAAGCATTATCTTCTGTGATTAAAAGAACTGCAATCTGACTAGGAAGAGACTGCTCACCAAAATTAATAATAAAAAATAGATGATATATAAATAAATAAGAAATTTCTCAATCAAAATCATAATTCTGCCTCTAACATAAAAGGAAAATAAACTTTTGTTTAGAAATTTATCATTTATTTTTAAATTTCCCCCCTCAATTTTGAAATAAAATTTGAAGAAGAATAGTAATATATTAATTAAATGTTGCAAGGACAGTATAGAAACAGATGATCAGAAAAAACTAGATAAAAATTGTAATTATTTGTTCTTTCCCTTTTGCCCCAACTATTCTGCCAAAGATCAAATCCTAATATTTGGATCCATTAAGTATATACTATCCACTGGGAAAAATTCAAACTACAGGGTAAAAATAAACATGCCCCATAGTTACACAGACATCAACATGAGATTAGATAGCTCAGAAATAGATAAATATAGAATAATTTATGATAAAAAGGTATCAAAGCAATAAAGAGACAATGTATTTTTTTAAGTAGTAGGTAATAATGGCTTGATAATTTGGGAGAAAGAAGTTTTTTTTCCGCTTATCTCATTATATAACAAAGCATAAAAAAGGGAACTTTTTCCATATCTCTAATGGAGTGATAACTTCCTAAGCTTAAAAGTAAATACATCCTGACTGGTGTGGCTTAGGCAGCCGATCAATGATTATGTCTCATCATTGATGTTTCTGTCCTTCTCTCCCTCTCCTTTCCTCTCTCTGTAATCAATAAAAACATTAAAAAAATAAAAAATAAAAATAGCCCAGCTGACATGGCTCAGTGATTAAGCATTGACCTATGAACTAGGAGGTCAAAGTTCAAGTCCAGATCAGGGCACATTCCCCGGGTTGCGGGCTCAATCCCCAATTGGCACCTCCTTCTCCCTTCCTCCCTTAAATCAATAAAAATATTTAAAAAATAATAGTAATAAAATAAAAATAAGAGTAAGCACAAACGAAAGGAGCAACAAATTGTACTGCAAAATAATAACAGTAATAATAATTATTTTTAAAAGCCTAGAGAAAGTATTTACATAATAAAAAAAACTCAAGCAAAGGGTTAGAAAACAGGAACACTAATGATAAAATAAAATAAACAAAGAACACGAACAACCAAATCAGTAGAAAGAAAATGGCAAAACTAGAATATAAAGGTCAATTTACTTTACTTTTATTTCATGATCAGAAATGCAGATTAAAGCAATGAATTGTGGTTTCCTACCTATAAAAAATGAAAACTCCCAGTGCTGATAAATGTGCATTGAGGTAAGTCCAAGGGGCGGGGAGGGGAGTGTAATATAAACTAATAATTTTGGAAAACTATTTGTCAGTGTGGATCAAAAACCATTGAAATGGCATACCTTTTAACCTGGAACGTTTACTTGTGGGAATTTACCTTTTAAAAAATCTAAGGTAATGGAAACATTATATTAACAAAAAGGACCCCCTACCTCCTATTCTTCTCAAAAGAAAAGATTTCAGTACTTTTTACTTATAACTAGCATCACCTAGCTAAAGGGGAATTTCCAAATTCCTTTTCACTGCGAGTTCTAGAGCTTAAGGATTAATTATGTTAAGTTCCTGTAAAATTCAATGGAACAAAATAGGCCACTGGTCTATCAACACGCTCCACTCTGTACATCAGAGCATGTCTGTCACCTTTCTAGAGACAGAGACACCTTATATCTTATCTCAGTTGTCTTTATCCTTCCAAAGGCTACGTTACCAACAGATTCTATCCCTGCTCTCCAGACTCCTTCACTCCTTTCTTCCTTTGTTTTAAAATTGATTTTTAGAGAGAAAGAGAGAAACAGAGAGGGAGAGAGAGAAATATCTATGTAAGAGCGAAATATCAATTAGCTGTCTCCTGTGAGCTCCCTACCTAGGATGAAGCCCACAACCCAGGAATGTGCCCTGACCCAGAATCAAACCAACCAACTGAGCCACACTGTCCAGGGCTACTTCACTCCTTTCTATTCCCAATTCTCAGTTTCCTCTTTTATTAATTATTAACAACAGTTTCATTACAACATCATTGGTCATAGTAAAAAATTGGCAGCAACAGATATCCAACATTAGAAGAAGAGCTAAATTATAGTAGCTCTCTTGTTTTTTAGTAATTTTAATGACTGCTTACTATTCAAGATTCAAAACAACATGGAAATGGCTTGACATAATGTTAATTGAAAAGAAATAGAATACCAAATCCTATGTACCACACTTTTTCAATTATATGAAACTCTGTATATAGGAGTCCTGAAAAGGGATATGCAAAATGGTCATATAAGATAGCATAGCATGGTAGGGCAATGCATGGCTTCTCCTGTCTTGTACTAGTATTTCTCAAACTTTATTTTTCTTTAAAACGTTAGAACTAGCCACAAATATATGATCCTCACGTAGGTCTTGGATCCGAAAAAATTAGGGAGGCAACTGAGTAGTTTAATATTGACTTACACTGGATAATGTCATTGTATCAACATTAAATCCAAAGAGAAACCAAGATGGCGGCCTAGGTAAACACCTGAACTTGCTGCCTCGCACAATCACTTCACACCAAGACACATCATAATTAAAATGCCAAGAGTAAAAGACACAGAGAGAATCTTAAAAGCAGCAAGAGAAAAACCATTAACTACCTACAAGGGAGCACCCATATGATTGTCAGCTAATTTCTCAACAGAAACTATGCAAGCCAGGCAGGAGTGGCAGGAAATATTCAAAGTGATGAATAGCAAAAATCTACAACCAAGATTACTCTACCCAGCAAATATATCATTCAGAATTGAAGGTCAGATAAAGAGCTTCACAGATAAGAAAAGGAATTCATCAACACCAAACCAATATTATATGAAATGCTGAAAGGTATTCTTTTAGAAGAGGAAGAAAAAAAAGGTAAAGATAAAAATTATGAACAACAAATACATATCTATCAACAAGTGGATCTAAAAATCAAGTGAATTAAAAATCTAATGAACAGAATAAACTGGTGACTATAATAGAATTAGGGGCATAGAAAGGGAGTGGACTAACAATCCTTGGGGTTAAAGGGGTGTGGGGGATGCAGGAAGAGACTGGACAAAAATCATATATCTATGGATGAGGACAGTCGGGGGGTGAGGGTAATGGCATGGGGTGGAGTGGGAACCGGGTGTAGGGGAGCTATGGGAGGAAAAAAGAGGAACAACTGTAATAATCTGAATAATAAATATTTATTTTTTAAAAGAGAAAATAAGCAAAACAAATGAAAAGTGTAATAGTGTGATGAGGGAAATTAACCCAGGACGTCTCATTTAATAAAGCATTCTGGGTTGACAAAAAAAAACACATTAAGTCCATTGCGTTTCTTTAGAACAATACTTTTTCTTAGGAGACACATGCTGAAATATTTATTGGTGGAAGTCATAGGGTTTGCAACTTATTTCAGTAAAAATGTATGTGTGGGATAGTGGGAGAGATTGGGACAGAGAGGAGAAAAGGAAAATAAAACAAATGCAGCAAAATCTGAATCTTACAAAGGAATTATGGGTATTCATAGTATTATTCTTTCCACTTTTCTATTGGCTGGGTGAAATGCTAGATTGCTAAGGAAGTAGCTTTTTAAAACTTTTCTATGGAGCCCACCCTAATATATAAAAAGCCAGGGACCATCATGACCTAAACGACCAGACAGACAATCGAACACCAGGCCAGAGTCCTGGCCGGCATGGCAGGAATGAGTCCTGGGTCCCAGCCAGCGCAGCAGGGGTTAGTTCTGGGTCCCGGCTGGCACGGCAGCGACAGGGAGCTCTGGGCCCTGGGGAACTGGAGCCATGCTGCCATCTGGGAATCTTGGTCCCTACCCCCGGCCCACAGGCTCCAGGGAACCAGAGCCATGCTGCGATGCCACTGGACCCTACCCAAGGGGTTCCGGATTGTGAGAGCGTGAGGCTAGGCAGAGAGACCACCCCCGCCTTCGAGTGTACACATTTCCATGCACCGGACCTCTAGCAATAGTATATTGCTGTTCCGATTTGTGGGGAGAGTCTGGCTCTTTTACCTTTATTCTATCACCATCAGTCATATTCCTGCATGGAGGCTGGTTTGCATTTGAAAAACTCAGGAAGTGTAAGTCAGCCAAATCTGGATACCTCCATCTGTGGCTAATAAGGAACCTCTGGGACTGATTTCTTGATTTCCTTTGTTCAGGCAGAATCGCAAAGACTTCACTGATGCAATATAAATGTCTCTAGTTTCCTAGACTAGTGGCCCTCAAAATGCAGTAGGCACACATTTGAAGGTCCCTGAGGTCAAAACTATTTTCAAGATGCTTTTTGCCTTTTTCACTGTTTGGGGTCCTTAATAATGTTTAAAAGTAAAGGGATCCTGAGACCAGAAGTTTGAAAACCACCAAACTTGACATCTTGAAAGTTTGAAAGGAAGAATATGTGAAAAGTAGGGTGTCCATAGGAGCTAAAATGTTTACCTAGGATTCCCCTTTTACTCCCAGATTCTCTTAAAACTAAATGAAGTGAACACAAGTTAACTTTTCTTCCAAAGCCCCAACAGAGCAGTTTTTCAGTCTAGGCCGCTCTTCAAAGGAAAAAATAATGGTTTTATTGTTGTGAGTTTTAATTCCATGCCACTTAAAACAAAGTGTAA
>PVJN01037454.1:0-20862 GCA_004026805.1 Lasiurus borealis | reverse complement strand
AAGCGGAAAATAAGCAGTTTTCCCTAAAGTACCTGGAGTCACCAAACTGGTTGGTGGCCAAAGTAGATCTTTTTTTTTTTTTTTAATATATTTTATTGATTTTTTTACAGAGAGGAAGGGAGAGGAAGAGGGAGCGACATTGATGAGAGAGAGACATTGCAATCAGCTGCCTCCTGCACGTTCCACACTGGGGATATGCCCGCAACCAAGGTACATGCCCTTGGCCGGAATCGAACCTGGGACCTTTCAGTCTGCAGGCCGATGTTCTATCCACTGAGCCAAACCAGTTTCAACCTGAAGTAGATCTTGACCCCGGCCTGCTGCAGGCACTAAGCCAGCTTCCTCCCATCCAGGGAGTGAAGGCAGGGAGGACGGAATGAAAGCGACCGGCAGGAAGGCGCTAAGTCATATTGGTGAGGATGACACAGTTGCTATAACAACAAACCTCTGCCATTTCCGTTGCGAGCAGTGGAGCAGTTCCCTCCTCATTTTGTTAAGTGCAGTGTGGGGGCCCAAGGTTGGGGAGCCATTTCTCCACGGGGTGACCCAGGGCTTAGCTCCTTGGTGTTGTCATTCCACCATCCTTAGAGCCAGGACTTCTCTGCCTCGGGCACGGAGTGGGGAGATTGAGGAGAGCACAGCAGAATTGACCCCTTCACTCCCACCCACAGCCACGCCTGAGGCAGGGGGGCCGGAAACCTGCTTCCTCAATGGGCATCTGCTCCCAGCAGCCTCTCTCCCTTCTGGAAGGGGCGAGGCAGCCTTTGCCTGGATCACTGACGGGGGCTGTAACGTTTCTAGTGGAACGCCCACAGAAAGCCGGAAGACACCGTGTGCTTCGGAGGCCGCGGCGTCGGGGTGAGCAGCCCGCTCTCCGATGGCGAATCGCCCTCCCCGCTTCCCCAATGTCACGGGTTATCGGGAAGGTTATTCGTGTGCCGCCTCGGTGTGGAGGCCGCTGCCACACGCCGCCGATGAAGATCTCCTAACCTTGTCGTCCCGCGTGGCATCATAAATAGCGCCTGCAGCACCGTTCAGGGCCCCTGACAGCTCCTCCAACGAGACTGGGCGCAGCGCATATCTCCTTGTTATATATAAAGCAGAGTGACAGCACCCATCGCTTACGCTGACATCAATGAAGTCCTCGCGTGGAGCTTCCCACCCCATCCATTCATAACACCTTTTATGACTCGAAGCTTTTAAACGACGCTCCAGTCTATTTTTCAAATGCTCTACCATTATCGGCTCAGGGAGCCATTCTTCAATATTTCATTTTCCTAAGAATATCTGGAGCATCTTAATTTTTATGAGGCTTCTCCTGTCAGGTGGGACTGTAATGTGAAAAGGGGGTGGAGGTGGGAGGGAGCCACCGCCGACTCCTCCTCTCCTTGTGATGTCAGAGGGTGGGCGTCCCTCAACTCCCCATCCATCCCAGCATCCTCCTCAAATAAAGCCCTGGTAAGAGGCATGGTCTCAAGCATAGCTGTCACCTCTTCTGGGGACTTTAAAAGGTTGGAAAGGGAGTTAGAACAAGGATTTGGGTTCGACGGGGATCCATCCACCTTGAGACACACAAGCTCTTCCGTCCCTGAGGGCCACCAGGGGAACGGGCCCACCTGTAGTCAAGCCGAGGGTGCTCTCATGCTCGCACACCACCCAAGGCTCAGGGTGGTGAAGCCTCTACCTGCCCCCAAAGACCCTGGCTGAGATGGGCGGACCCCCTCATTCCCCCAGGAAGGAACCGTGTGAGCACAGGTGGAGCACCGCCAGTGCGCTGGCTCCTGGTTTCTCCTCTGCCAGCAGCCGAGGATGGGGCTAGGTCACGGTTAGACTGAGCCCTGGAAGACGGAGACTACTGCCCCCATCAGGGACCCCTGGCCAGGCTGCGACAGTGTACTGACCCTCGAGGTGCCGCAGCCCAGAAAGGTAAGGACGGATCCTGACGACGAGAAGTTGATCAGCAGCCGGAGGCCGCCCACAGCCAGCGATCGAGGGCATGTGCAAACACTCCGGCTGCTACCGGATGAGCATGTCTGACCTCATCCGGCAACATCGAGTCCTTCTCACAGACCCGGCTCCCGGTTCCATGAGAACCTGGGGGCTCGTCTCAGGAGGTAAAAGTGATTCCCTCCACCTTGCACTGGAGGTGATGGATGGGTGCCAGAAAGCGCTTCCGAAGCCGGCGTGCTGATTCGAAAAGGCAAAGTAATTGTGCGATGGGACTAATAGATGGGAGGGGTCACGCATAGAATTGGTCTCCTTGCAGAACCGTCCCGGGCTGTCCTGTCGAGACCACCATCACCAGATGCTTGTGTATCTCACGTCCACAGGACATTACAGGGACCCCTGAATCTACTCTGCTCCTGGCAGCTCTGACTTCCGCTCCACCTCAAGTCTGTTTCCCTCATGGCAATGCCTGCACCCCATTTACTGATCCTCTGGGGTCTAGCACCATTCCTGGCACAGAGGAGGTGGGCTGCGTTCTCCCAGTACCAGGGTGAGGAAGACGAGTCTTGATGTCAGGCCAGCTCACACGGACTCCCACTGCAGGGAACTCACTGCTCCAAGCCCCTCTCCACATGTCTGCAGTGAGGTTAAAGAGCACGTAGCGTGCAGGATGTCACAGGCAATAAAAAGCATCAAGTATTTAGTTTGTCCCACGGGAAATTGCTATTATCGAACAATTTCTTGAACTTAATAAGTCGCATGTAATAAATGACACTATTCGTCATTTATTACTGCATCATAAATTGCCCATACACGTAGCAACTGAAAACAACAAACACTACTGACTCACAGTTTCTGTGTCAGAAATCCAGAGGCGGCTGAGCAGGCTGTGATGGCTGTGATGGCTGAGCTGTAGCCAGGGCTGTGGTTTCATCCGAAGACTCAATCGAGTCGGGCACCCGAAGGATGATGGCAACATCAGCTCACTCCAGAAGGTGTCGGTCAGCTGACGGATGAGGGCCCCAGTTCCTTGCCGGCTGCTGGCTGGGGGCTGCCAGTTCCCCACAATGTACACTTCTCTATAGGGCTTCTGGGTGACATGGGAGCTGTACCCCGGAGTGAGCAATCTGAAGACAGAGAGAGGGGGGGAGCACACTGAGGAGTGGAGCCACAGTCTTTTTATAACCCAACCTTGGACCTGACACCCACCACCCCTGCCATATTCTGCCCCTGAGACCAAAGCTTTCCTATCCAGCCCACACTCAAGGGGAGGGCCTTCCCCGAGGGGGTGTGAACCAGAAGGCAGGGACATCGGGCTCCTCTTAGAGCTTCGTACTGAAAGGCTTGGCACACTGTTCTCAGGGAACGATGGTTCAAGAGCATCGACAGAGGGAAAGATGAGCAGCACCAGGGCTGTCCCACTTGCGTCTGAATTCCGTTAGACTTTCTTCTCGTGAAGCAATAGGAATGGAATGACCTGGAATGAAACGCCCGCTGCCGCAGTCCTTGGCCACGGAGCGCCTTTGGCTTGCTCTGCCTTCTAACCTAGGAGCTTAGTCAGCAGATTCCTCTGGGCACAGGCCTGGCGGCCTTCCACCACTCAGGGCCGAAGCCTGGCTGCACGGTGGGAACGACGATGGCACTTTAAAGGGAGGAACCGAGGAGCCTGGGAGAGGGTGGGCAGGCCAGCACTGCCTTTAACGGGAAGTCCCAGCTCAGGGAGCACCCTTCTGGGAGAAGATACTGGGGGAGAGGGGAGGGAAAGAGGGGCACCCTTCTGGGAGAAGATACCGGAGGTGAGAAGGGGAGAAGTGGAAGAGGAGCTCCTTCTGATGGCCTGGCACTTTTTTTAAATCCTCAACTGGTGATATTTTTTCCCATTGATTTTTAGAGTGAGTGGAAGGGAGGGAGGAGCAGGAGAAGAGAGGGGGAGAGAGAGAGAGAGAGAGAGAGAGAGACATGGACGTGAAAGAGTCACAGCAATTGGTTGCCTCCCGCTTGTGCCATGACTGGGGCCAGGGATTGAACCTGCAACCGAGGTATGTGCCCTTGACCAGGAATAGAACCTGTGACCCTTTGGTCTGCAGGCTGACGCTCTAACCATCGAGTCAAACCCACCAGGACTTCCTAAGCCCACACTGACCCCCATCTTGGGTCCCCTGACCCCACGCCTGGCAGAGGTGACCAGACCCGGTGGGCTTTTAGGGCAACCCAAGCAGAGAAAAGGAAGAGGCATCAAGATGACATCAAAATGGCAAAGGTATCAATGTGATGTAGTTACACCCCAAGTGCCTCCCTGTCATCAGGAGCAGCCCCTACAGGAGATAGAAGCAATTTGTGCAGGCTGATCCCGGTTTTCTCATTAATATGCAAATGAGGCATGCCAGTTGTTAGGTTAGAAGCAAGCTGTCATGTTTATTGTGACAGAGTTAATGGATGTGTTTGGATTGTGCATTGGATGTGTTTTCAAGAGCGTGTCTTATCTTTGTTTAGGCAGTAAATCAAAAATGTAAACAACAACTCATTAGCATCTGTCAGAAGCTCAAAGCCCCACTGTTTCACTTGACAATCTTCCCGGAGGTGAGACAGACCCCTGTATCGGACTCCGTCAAGATTAGCTGGAAACCGGGATTAGCTGCTCTCCCTGCTTCCCGCCCGCAGTCGCAGTAGAACAGCGGGTCTGCTCCGAGAGGTGGGGAGTCCCGGTCGTGCGGGATGGGCTGCTCCTTCCTGAACGCTCCTGGCGGCAGGAGAGAAACAGGCTCAGAGGGTTCAGCCGCACAGCCGGGTGACAGGCTGGTCAGGACTGGGCGAGAACCCGGTGCCCCCTCCATCCTCGTCTCAGCTCAGCGCTGCTGGAGGGAGGTCATCCCACAACCACCACCTTAGGCCGGGCGCCTGCGGCAGTTTCTGGTCCTCCCAGGTGACAGTCCGCACCGGTGGCAGTGTCCTCCCAACTGGGCTCACACGACCCCCTGAAATTATCACAGAGGGCCTGTCACCCACTCACAGTGAGCGTGGGGTCCATGGGCAGGGACCCCTTCAGTGCTCGACCACCTTTCTCTCCTTCACCTTCACTGGCTCCTGCAGAGCGTTTTCCTGAACTGCCCTCTACGACCCGGCTTCCAGCACCAGGGGAGCGGGGAAGGCCCGCTGGCCAGCAAGCTCCAAAACTGCCGTGCACCCTCATCCAGCCCAAAGAGAAACGTGCGCATTGGCTGTGGGGGGGACCTAAACTCGGGGGGCGGAGAGGGACCCTCTCCACCGCTCCCGCTACTGGCTCCGGAAGAGTCTATCAGTGTGACCAAGGCCCCCTCTCCGCTCTTGGAGTAACAGGGGGAGCAAGAACTGGAGCATGCTGGGAAAAAAGCTGGTGGTAAGGTTAGAAAGGACCCGGAAACCCTCAAGAATTAGAGATCAGAATGCTGGGCAGTGAGGGGGAGCCCACGGGAAACGACTGTGGGAAGTGGGTGCAGTGGCCCCCGCTTTGAAGCCCTTTCGTGGAGAGTTAACCTTCCCGCAGTGCCTGAAGTCCACTTCTCAGTCAGTGGGAATTAGAGTAACTGATGAACTTGCACTTGAGACACACAGTCCCAAAAATAAAGAGCTAGGAGCTCTAAAAATAACACTCAGTTTTGTTTTTAAAAATAAGATACAGATCAACATGCAACACACCCAGGAGGCTCCACATTAAGTGATTAGGAAGGTGGAGAAAAAGGGACAAAGAAAATGTCTATTAAAAACCAGTGTATTTACCCTCAGAGGGCAAGAGAACCACTCAGGTCCAGTCTGGTGCTGCCGCAGCCCTGAGAGCTCTCTGGGGCCAGGTGCGCTCCTGGCCGTGAGGGGCTGAGATATGGCTTTCAGCTCGAAGTGGAAGGAAGATCCTTGGGTGAGCTCTTGTTAACTCAAAATGTTTTGAGAAGCAATTGTGATGGTGCAGGGGAGGGTCTCCCCAGGGCGGAGTCAGCCCGTCCCCAGACTCCACCGCCGCTGGCTGCCTGAGCCTCGGAGCGGCGATGCTGAACTCTCCAGGGTGCGCCTGGTCAGGCAGGGGGTTTGGGCAGTTCTAGAGGCAGCGGGAACCGCACAGGGAACCCTCTTTCTATGGAGTCCTAGTTGCTTCTGCAGGAGCAGGTACTGGAGACCTGGATCTTCCCATCAGCCAAGGCAGCCATGACACCCCTTCCCTGACCCCAAGCAGTGCACCGGGCAGGCTATGCAGTGAGAGGATAACTGTAGAAACGAAGACGCTCTACCTGCAGGGAGCGGGGCTGGGCTCTGGGCGTGGGGTTGACCAGAAAGCCCAGGAGGCCTGAGCTTTGCTGGCAACGCCCTTGTTTTAACCAGAAAGAACACGCATTCCAGTGTGCCCTGGGGGAGAGCAGAGGAGAGGTGGGGTCTTCTGGAGGAGTCAGCATTTGAGCTGGGCCCCGAATGCCGCTTACAGTTTAGAGAGGCCGGGCTAGGAAGAGTAATTACGTCTGGAATAGGGTATAAATCGCATTATTATTATTACTAACATAATAAACTGTGTTATCCTTTTCAAGGCGCTTTCCCTCCTGTAGCTTTATTGGGTCATTCTCGCAAACTGAGACCAAGCCAGAAGAGATAACCGCTGCACTTCATCAACGGGGAAACTAACAGAGCCCGGGAAGTAAAGGGTTTGCCCAGGACCCCCAGTTCCTGGACCGTGGCCGGGCCAAGTTCCCAGAAGCCCTGGCAGCAGGAGGCGGGAGGCTGGGCCTATCGATGGGAGGCTGGGCCGAGGCTGAGAGCAAGCTCCAGGCACAACCTCCTACGACTCTTCTCTGTCCTGTACGGTCTGCTTCTGTCTTCCCTTCCCCAGAGCACCCACTGCTCCGGCCCCTCCGGCCTCTTTCTTGGGCACCGGGGGTGGCACCTAAGGGCTGCGAGCTCCTCCCAGAGACCTCACCGAGCTCTTCTGACTCACAACCACAGGATCCTATTCTGGGGAGGGAGGGGGTCTCTTCATAGGGGACATGAACTTGGTGACTTCAAGCACCACGGAGACTCACGGGTAACTGCCCCCACCGCTGAGACTTCCCGTGCTCTCGGTGAATCTAACGCCCGGTCTGCGGGCCAGGGGAGAGGCACGTCTTCCCGTCCTCCACGCACCAGACCGCTCTCTCCCAACCCCCGGGCTCAGTTCCCAGATTCCTCTGTGGCCTCCGTTTCTCTCAAGGAACTTCCAATGTAATCAGGAGGCCCTAATAGTACCCACATTCTAAATTGCAATCATTTACTGCATCTAGCCTGGGGCTTTTCTGTCTGTTAGAAATATCAGGGTTATTTTCTTCTTTTAAGAGTTTACGTTAAAAAACACACAAACTTTTACAAATAATGTTTGCTGTTTAATGTTCTCCTCTGAAATATCAATCTGCAAAAATAGAAATCCTTTTTTACAATTCATCTTAAGGATGGAGTCCCAGTTCCTCAGAACGTAATGAATGTACTGCAGATAATGGTCCAATTGTGCGAATGAAAGGCACACATAATCAAAATGATAATGGAGCGCAGTGCGCGGCTTGTATAATAAAACCCATACCAATATGGAAATCGTATCTCAAGGCAACATTCCTCTCGGTGAGTTTGGGGATAATTGTACGTGTATGAGCAGGGCAGCAAGAAGTGGGGGAACAAAGGCCCTCATTGCTTCATTAGGCAGCTGGCGCGCTGGCGGTCCAGCCTGTCACGGCATCGCTGAATTTCCGAGGGAAGCGGCCCCTCCCGCAGGAATGATTTCCCCTCCTGGTGGCCCCTGCTCGGCCCTGTCTCCCCGAGGACTGACAGTTAGCCCGAGAGACCTGTGCGGGGATATGATGGGCACTGGCTGCCTCCCGGGTTCCCGCGTCTCTGGGTTTGGGTCACAGAGCAGCCAGGCTCGGTGGGAGGGGGGAGGAGGCCTCGGTGGGGACGTGCAGGCCTCAGGGCTGGGTTCTGCCTCATCCCAGAGTTCTGTGTTCTAGCCCAGGTCATCTTGCTTCAGTTTACCCAGCCTTTGGGGTATTCTGGGTGCCAGGCACTGTGGGCAGGGGTTGTATCTGCGGGAAGAGTCCGGAGAAACGGGCAGAGGCGCTGGCCACAAAGCCTCACAGTCCAGATGGGTTAGTGGACACCAAGGAGCTCGCACACCTGTTGCACAATCGATAGTTGGGGTGGACCGTGGTTTATGCACCAACTGGAGTTTGGCCTGGGCCTTCCTGAGCTGCAAAGCACCACGCCCAGCGCTTTCCCCCACACTCAGGGCTGGCTCTGGGTGCAGGCAGCCTGGGGGTGGGGGAGAGGCAGGCGGGCTTCTGAAGGGCAGCCTGCAGACGCTGGGCACCAGCAGCGCCTCAGTGGCCGGTGGGCTCCCGGGGGTCTGTCCTGCCCCACCTTGCCCCAGCCCTCCTCCCGGGTCCCTCTCCTCTGGCTCCTGCCCTTAGCTGGCCGTGGTCTGGCCACCCAGCTGCCCTGTGACCCACTGGGTTCACACTCCTCCCCCAGCCGGCAGCCCTGCCCCGCAGGATCTGGGTGCGCTGCTTAGCCCGAGCTTCCTCCCGGCCCCCCGGCGCTGTGGTCCCCGCCGTGGACACTCGTTCTGTTGGGGCCATTTCTGTTTCACTGCAGAGAGCTTTGCTTCCCCAGGATGGGGTGTGTCTCCTGGATCCTTTGCAGCCGCTGGCGGACCCAGCACCGGCAGAGGCCTGATGGGTCTCCAGCGCTGCTGGTTGAAGGAACAGTAACAGCAGCCTCCACCAGTGAGAAGACTTGACCGTTTGCAAGCATGACCACACTCTCAGGTCACTACTTCTCCTCCGGGTTCTGCACTGGGCGGGAACTCTCTCGTTTTCATCCTCACAGCCACCCTGTGAGTTACTTGCCTGGGTCCACGAGCCGAAGCGGGCCGGCCAGTATTTCTGAGCTCCAGCCTCTGCCCCCCGCAGCCATGCTCCCTGGGCCAGGCAGGCGGCACGGGTGACCAGCACCGTCTTCTCTCCTGTTGGTGGCGCAGAAGGTCCCTGCCCTGCAGAGAGCAGCTCCGGACTCTGGTCCTGGCTCCATCACTCCTGGGCGTGGGGCGGATGCCAGACACCCCACCCCGCTCCGGCTCTGGTTTCCGCCCTGGTGGGTGGGGCCACGATGTCTGCCCCGCTGGGCCGTGGTGCTGGTGGAAGCCCGCACCTGCCATTCAATGTAGAAACGTGCTGTGCACCGTGAGGGACACGCGTGCCGCTTAACCAAGACTGCGCGCCGGCTTTCCATTGGCAGGCTGGGCGTTGACAGAGGCGCTCTGGGATGCTGCTCAGCTATTGTCTCCTGTGTGAAAAAGTAAGATGTGGACCCCACGGGAGCCCCCAGCATGCACCTCGCTGCTCTGAAACTCCATTTCCTCGGTCTCCCTGGCGTGTCCCCGGGGCCAGCCACGTCATCCACGTCAACATGGCACCTCGGAGTCCGAAGTTCATCCTTCTTCTTTATTGGATTGAGGACACTTAATTTTGGGGTGACTTCCTCCTCTTTGTAATTATGGATGTGCTGATGAGAATGTCACCACCGGCTTTTAAATATGATTTATCCCCACGGCTGACGGAAAACTCCCGGAGAAGTTTTCATTCCTGCCTCTGCAGCCGTGTTCGGGGACCCCGGCCGGCCCCACACCTCTGTGAGGGCCATTAGAGCCGCCATGCACATCTATAATTAAGGAATTTCAAAACACAAATTACTGCCTTCGGGGCCAATAGCCAGCTCGGTCACCATCCATCACGGCCGCCCCGGAGTCGGCTGTGTGTGTGTTTGGCAAAGGAAACCAACGTGTAGCAACTTTGCTCGGAGTAATGCTCACATGTGAGACGCAGCACGAAGCAGGAGACACAGACAATGAAGGTCCAGGGAGAGCGGAAATCATACGTTTAAATGAGAGAAGACGAGGCCTCTTTGGTCACCTGTAGGGTGGGCACAAGCTGCCGAATTCGGGTCCCCTCTCCTGCCTGCTTTGGGGCTGAGCTTGCTAGGCCTGCGTCTCTGAGCGCACCTGGGGTGCGCAGGGGACCTCTGGAGCCTGACTGCATCACCGGCTGTTCCCTTAGGAAGCGTGTTCTTGCAGAGGCTCTGGGACAACATTTCGGAGCCCGGGGGACAGCAGGGACCCTCCCAGAGGAGCCATCTCAGCCCCAGCCCCGGCGGGCAGCCCAGGCTTTTGCATCCAAGTGGGGACTTGTGGCTTCGGAAACCTGCTTCTGGTCCCTTCCCAGCATGACAGCATCGGTATTCTTATATTTTGGCCCCCAGTCAAACCATGTGCAGCGCTAATAGTAGCGTCCTTTGCAGCCCAGTTAACAGAAGCTGAATCCTTGTGTTTTCTGGCAATAACCACCAGCAACATTTTGGTGTCTGTACGTGTTTAACATGTAAAGATACAGTTTTTAAAAAGAAAACTGGACTAATACTTTCTGCCCTTTATTCTCACTTACTCCACTTTTTAACACTTCCCCAGATCAGCGAATATTTGAGCGCGTGATTGGTAACTGCACGGAGGATCCTGGCGCTGAGCAGAGACTGCCGTTCTCTCTTTCTGCTGATGAAAATTCTGGCTCTTTTCCTTTTTCTTTTTGGCTTTAAGGCTGATGCTTCAGTGAACATCCTTTGGTGTGTGTCTCTGTCCATGTCTGCTATCGCTTCCTTAAGATACATTCTCAGTGCTGAAACCGGTGTGGCTCAATGGACAGAGCATTGGTCTGGGGACTGAAAGGTCCCAGGTTTGATTTTGGTCAAGGGCATGTCCCTTGGTTGTGGGCACACCCCCAGTAGGGGGCATGCAAGAGGCATCTGATCGATGTCTCTCTCATCGATGTTTCTAACTCTCTATCCCTCTCCTTCCTCTCTGTGAGAAATCAATAAAATATGTTGGGAAAAAAAGGGAGATAAATTCTTAGAAATGGGGCGACTCATCGGTGGCCATTTCCACGGGTTCCTCTTCCGAAGAGCACTGTCTGGGGAAAGCAGCGCTGCTTTAAGTCAGCCTGCTGCACGGTCCGGTCTGCACACACATCTCTGCGCAGGAAGGCTCTGTGAGCGCGGGCACAACCCCTCCCCCAGGAGAAGACCTGGGAAATGACCAAGGGACCCTGGAGCCACCATTCGGAGAACAGTGCACCCCCTCCCCAGCCTCAGGCCAGCCTGCAGAGGGCATTCTCTGTCTGCCCGAGGTGCCTGCGTGGAGCTGGGTAAACAGGTGGCGGTTGCACTGAGCAGTGGCAGCATTGTGGCTTGAGTATAGAAGCTTCCAGAAGCTCTCGGCATTCAGACGGGCTGCAGGGCGGCATCCACAGAGTGGCATTCTGGGGGACACCAGCACAAAGAAGCAGGCATCGGGTTGGTTCACTGAGCAGTGGAGGCCAAGCTTTCGGACCTCACGGACTACTGGTGGCGACCGCCGCACTAAGGACAGCTGACCCCCAGGTGTAACTCACCGGCTGGCCTTGACAATGTATTTCCCACCAGACGGCACCCACCGAGAGGCGGCGGCTTCTGCCTCCTCAGCACATGGCCACCCCCATGTCCTCCGGTGACAGCTCCTTCGTGTTTCTAAGGAGACCACTGTTCCCGGGAGAGCTGGGGGAGGTCTGACCCACTTTGCTGTGAGTTAGGACCGCGGCCACACTGCTGGTGGACGCTCTGAGTGTCAGCCACGGTGACCCCTCTTTGGGGGACTTTCAGACCCTTCTCTCTCTGTATGTACTGCCAGGGGCTTTCCCTTGGGTTTAGGAGGAGAGGGAATGTCAGGAAGGAACTAGGTCTGCTCCTTCTTGAGAGGAAAGCTGAAGGCCTGAGGAGGGGGCCGGGTGACCCCCATTTACTAAGACTCAGGGTGTAATGAAGTGATCATGGCGATCGGCCGTCCAGGTTAACCTTCATGTGCTCCACCTGGGAATATTGGGATCTCATAGGTTGAATTGTGTCACTTTCAAACCTGGGAAAGGAACCGTATTTGGAAAAGGGCCTTTGCGGACGTGGTAAAGGTAGGGGTCTCCAGATGAGACCATCCTGGATTAGGGTGGCCCAGAACACAGAGGCTCAGGGAGAAGGCCCCGTGAAGGCAGAGGCAGAGCCTGCAGGACATGGCCAAGGCCCCGGCCGTCTGGGCCGCCGGAAGCTGAAGAAACTGGGGAAGGGTCCTGCCCTGTGGAGGGGGCCCTGCCAGCACTGGGTCTGACTTCGGGCTCCAGAACTGGACGGAAGACATTGCTGTAGTTTGGAGCCGCCCAGTTTGTGGAAATTAATTCCCAGCTACCCTGAGGAACGACTATAGATACTTTTTCTAAGTCGACCCACAGGAAAGCCCTCTTTCCCCTCCCCTAATTTCCCCTTTGGTGATAACGTATGTCTACAGGGGATGGAAATTATTTAAGTAAAATGGAAATTGTGATTAAGTTCCTTATTCCTCTAGGAAACAGAAACCCAGCAAGCGAGATGTGTGCATATTTGAAAACGGTTCCTGTGTCCCTATCTTTGTGGCTAAATCTGCGTGACCTTTCTTTCCACCGGCATCAGCCCATGGCCGGGGCAGGCCAGCTGGAGCAGCTCGAGTGCCTGCAGTTGCCTGGAATGACTGTGACTCAAAGGCACCTGCGCGGCATTAGAGGCTACAGGAGAGGGGATGGCTGGCCCGGGCCCCACGGCCAGGACATGGGGGGGGGGAGGGTTAGAGCCTCCCTGTGATGACCAAGCCTGGCGTTCCTCCTCCCACAACTTTTCCATGAGAATATTGCATAGTTATTATAATAATGCCCAACCCTCACTCCACCTGGATCTTTACAAATATACACAATCTAATCACAAAGGAAAATGCCAAAATGCACTATCCTGAAAATCTCAAGTTTATATGGATGCTAATTTTCAGGAGTTAGCTGCGTTACCATACACAAATCAAGAAATGAAAGGAGCCGAAATTGATTTGGCTCAGTGGATAGAGCATCGGCCTGTGGACTAAAAGGTCCCAGGGTTTGATTCTGGTCAAGGGCCTGTACCTTGGTTGCGAGCACATCCCCAGTAGGGGGTGTGCAGGAGGCTGCTGATCAATGTCTCTCTCTCATCAATGTTTCTAACTCTCTATCCTTCTCCCTTCCTCTCTGTAAAAAAATCAATAAAATATATTAAAAAAAGAAAAAGAAATGAAAGGAACCCGAGTATCCAGATGCCCAACACCATACTATTTAAAACCTAACCATTGGAAACCACCTTTCCAAGAGCTACAACAGCATTTTGAAAAGATTCTCTGTCATTAACAAAAACACACAAACCAAACCAAACCAAACCCAAAGCAGTAACAACAACAGAGAGGTACTCTCCCTGCCAAGACTCTTAGCAGCTGAAAAACCGACCCAGGTTTTCGAATGGAAGCTGGGTATTGGCATTGAGCTGCACGTCGCCTCTCAGGTGTGTCTCCAGGGAAAGCCATTCTGAACGTGGGGCGGGTCTCTCTGCCTGGACTCTCCCCCTCCGCTCACTTCACCCACTGGAAAGCCCACGTCCTCGCGAGAGCTTCCCTGACCACCGCTCTCTCCTCTGAGTCCCGATTTTGCCACCATTATCCTGGCACTGACCACACCCCGGCAGTGGGGCGACCTGCACTCACTCTGGTTGGCTCTTTCTGGCCTGGGAGCCACCTGAAGGCCGAGTCCAGTCTCTCTCAAGGTCACCTGCCTCTGGCCCCTCGGGCCCAGGAAGGACACCTCCTGGTGGGCACCGTGGGTCGCCTTCGCCCTGCCCAGTGCTGGTCTCCTCCCACTCACCCACCGAGCTGGCCGCTCAGATGCCTGGGGCCATTTTGTCTCCTAGGTCCAGAGACTGAGCTACTGTTTCCATGACAACCCCTTCACACGTGGGTACTTGAGGTCATGTTTGCACAAAGGACAAGCAAACCGGCAACATGACATATGTGTTTTCTGCGTTGGTCACATCGTAGCTTTGTTGCCATAACAGCCGCAGGTGCCTCTGCTGCTGCCTCGGCTACAGCAACTTCCGGTCATCTGACCGGAACCCCAGTTTCAGAGGATCTAGTCCACATGCTCATGCCTACCTTTCCCCAAAACATGGTCCTTTGGGATCTCTTAAAAAGTTTTAAGTATCTTTTTTTTTTTTCCAGAAAAGTGAAAATAGGGTACACCTCCTGCCCCAGGGAGGCGAGTAAACGGATTCTTAGTTTAAGTGAAGTTTCGGGTTCTCCCAGCGAGTGCCTGTTACCGCGTGGAGCTGATGAGGCAGGCTCTCTGCGCTGCTGATCAAAGACTCAGTTTCCCTTTTACCTCAGCCCCGCTGCCACCTGCCAGCTTCCCATTTACCAATCCAGGTTCTCTTTCTTTTTCATCGTGGCCAATCTGATTGGCAAAACACATGACGCCTGAGTAGCTTTAACAGCATCTTATGGAGACATGCCTACAACTCCCTCCTCCAGCCTGCCCTGCGGTTCCCAACTCTGGACCCGGTTACAGGTCAGCATCTCTGCCTCTTGGTGTTCTCCGAGAGGGAAATCCATGGATGCACTGATAAATTTAGATAGTGTTTTGGGGGGAAGGAAATAAATTATGCAAATCTCTTATAAGTCCTCTACTTTGAAAATCAACTTGGGTTTACTCATTACGCATCTCCTATCCTCCCCAGCACCTCCCCGCTCAGCTCCCCTTCTCTTTGAACTCCCTCAGGTCCCTCCCTGCCTTCAGGGCTCTTCCTCCCCCCTCAGTTCTCAGACGGGGCTGTTGGCCAGGTGACGAGGGCATCTCCCAGATTCTCGAGGGCCACATGGGGCGCAGGGAAGCAGATGCTTAGAAGTCCGAGATGTGGGTTCCAGCCCGGCCCCGCTCTTCGGGGCGCAGTTCTTGGGCAGACTGCCCCAGGTGAGCAGAATCAGCCGTCCCTGTCTGCAGGTGGGACAAGGGGAGCAGGTCTGACTGAGGGCGACGGGACAGGGAATCAGGAAATGTGGCTGGCGAGGCATCGCTGGGAGCCATGCACCCGGGAGCCATTCTCACTCTCGGACACTTAAGCCAAGAGCCACAGTGAGGTCCCTGGGGAAATGGCGAGAGACTGCCAGCAGATTAGATGTCACGGGTTTGAAGCGGGCGTGGGATCAGCCACAATGAAAAGTCATTCCTCGCTCTCCTGATGGTGAAGCTGGGAGGTTGAGGACAGAGTGTTTGTCTCCTGGTCTGAGGGTGGTCCTGAACACGGCGCCCACCGGAAGGGCAAGACCTGGCCAGCATGGCACTGAGGTCACTCGCTTTGTGCCAGGCACTGGGCCTGGGTCAGAGGTGAGCCTGACCCCAGGCCTGGCAGGGTGTCCCGGGAGAGACACAGAGCCAACGTGCACTTGGTACTCCTGGCATCTCTGCCCCTCCTGTCCATGCTGGTGCCACAGCACGTAGGTGATGCCACCACAGGGTGACACGCACGGGGGGGGGGGGGGTCAGACACTCGGTGGGAAGAAGGGCCTGGACTGGCCGGGTGGGAGGGGCCTCCTGGGGACCGTGCGACAAGAGCCACGAGAAGACACAGGCCACTGACTGCCAGCCAACGAGAAGGATGGGAAGCACCACAATACACATGCACTCAGTCTGTCCATCAGGTCACCTGTCTGTCCATCCATGCCTCTGTCCGTCTGGCAGATGTGGGCCGAGTGTCATGTGTGCCAGACACTGTCCAACACTGACCCCAAACAGCTCCCACCTCTGCCCTAATCCTCGACAGGGACAGTCACTCACGTGACCTGGAGGACCTAGCAGAGCTCTGGTCGGAAGATGCTCTCAGAGCTGGCGGGTGGTCAGCCCCGGCTACGGCGGGACTGTTAAGTGAAGATGGCAGAGGAGGGACGGGGATAGCGCAGGAGGAAGGCACGAGTGGGCACCGGTGGGAAGTGGGACCCTGTTATGTTGAGGGCAGGAGGGGCGTCCTTGGCCCTCACAGAGGAGTGAGAGACAATGGCTGACACCTGGGGGCATCCCCCACTGCAGCCCAGTGAGGGGGAGCCGTGCCCTGCCCTCCCACCTTACAGTGAGGACCGGAGGCTCCTGCCTGAGGGCAAACAGCCGGGGGATTCCAGGGACTCAGGTTCAAACCCAGGCTGGAGCCTCCATCGCTCCCCTGGATTCTGGCGTTCGGAGGCGGGTCTGTGGGGGTCATGCAGTTCCCTAGCTCCCAGGAGGGCGTGCGGGGACCAGGGTTTAGGGGGTGAGGGAGAGAGTGCTCGCTCCGCCCTGGGAGCACGGAGGAGACGGCGCCAGGAGGAAGGCTCTCCCAGGAGCCACCTGGCCGAAACCTTGATGCTGACGCCTCAGCTTCGGGGAGAATGAGAAAGAACCGCCTGGGCTGGCGGGGAAGCCCCGGCGCTCGGTATTTCGGTGGCGCCTGCGCGGACTCAGGCAGCAGCTTTGTCTGGGGGTAGAGGTCCTTTCAGCCCTGGGCCGCCCCAGTGTGGGCCCCGCACAGGTACCCCAGCTCCTTCACTGAGGACCAGCAGAGAAGGCGCCATTCATCCTCCTTCCAGAATGCCCTTGGCCT
Organism: Lasiurus borealis; assembly: GCA_004026805.1. Lineage (NCBI taxonomy): Eukaryota > Metazoa > Chordata > Mammalia > Chiroptera > Vespertilionidae > Lasiurus > Lasiurus borealis. Next base: position 4,356 of record PVJN01037454.1, on the reverse strand, counting down.
TGGGGCCTCTGAGCTCTGCTTCCGCCAGACACAGCAGAGCGCTTATTCACGGCAGCGCCGGAAGGCCAAGCCGAGGCTGCAGAGCTCAGCCCCCCAGGACGCCGCCCTCCCCCCGCCCCCCAGGCTCCCCCAGAGAGCTCTCCACTCTTTAAAAGAATCCTTTCTCCCTGTTACCTTCCCGCCAAGGTTATCTACTCAAGTGTGTGCGAGTAAATGGGGTTGTTTGGCTTATGGATACAAATAGATCCCGCTTTTTGACTTGCAAAATGAGTTCCACTGTGACTGGCTCCAACGTAAGTATGCTAATGCTCAATGAACCAGTTGTCTATTTATTTCTGTTTATGCCTGCAGACCCATTAGCAACTTTATTTTTTCTTGCTTTCTTTTGGAATATTAAACGGTTCCAACATATTCTAAAAATTAGTTGATTAGCTAGTTAGGGCACATTTTAACTGCCAGCCCCGCGGAAGCACAGGAGAAAATGAAGGTAATTTTGTTTGCGAGGAATGCCTGACGCCGAGCTGACTGTTGAAAGATGTGAGCGTCAAGGTAATGAGGGCGGGTGATATCTCAGTTTGCATCGGGATGGAAATAACCGCAGGCTTTGACAGCCCGAGCCGCAGGCATCGCCCCTGCTCATTATGCACTCCGCTCTGATTATGAAAAATAGTGTGTTTTCTTTTAAAGAGGAACCGCATTATCAATCAAACCACACCAATTATTTCAGAAAGGGATCACAGCGGAACAGACAGGGGCTTCGCAGCTAGAACAGTGCCTGATTGGCAGGTGGCCGCGCGGAGGGTGTGATGTTTTCATTTGGCGACAGTTGTTGGTATTAATTAGGGACACTAACGAAGTCGTCGGTGCCGTGGCACCTAGACAGCCTGCTTCCCTGTGTCCGCGGGACCCGGTGGCTTTGTCTGAGTGAGCCTGTCTTAACCGCCACCGACCAGTTCTCAGGGCAGGTCTGGTCCGGCTGAAATTCCAGGGCTCGACACACGGAATCGGGTCGTCACATCAGAGAAAAAGGAGAGGAGGGGAGGGGAGGAGAGGGGACAGAGAGAGAGCGCAGGAGAACCCCCGCCCGTGACAAGCAAGAACAAAAGAGGTACGAGAACAGAAGGGCGTCCATGCCAAAGGGAACTGTTTCCATGTGTATGTGTGCGTGTGTGCGCACGCGTGTCTGTGATCCCTCTCCGTGTGTGGCATGTTGTTTGGAGATGATGCACTATTTTTATTACAACCGTGCAGACAGCATAGAGTAGTGGTTCTCAACCTTCCTAATGCCACGGCCCTTTAACACAGCTCCTCATATTGCGGTGATCCCCAACCATAAAGTTATTTTCGTTGCTACTTCATAACTGTCATTTTGCTACTGTTATGAATCATTATGTAAATATCTGTGTTTTCCCATGGTCTTAGGCAACCCACAGGTAAGAACCGCTGCTGTAGAGACTAAGACCATCGGAAAACACAGATATTTACATGACGATTCATAGCAGTAGCAAAATGAGTTATGAAGTAGTGACGAAAATAATTTATGGTTGGGGGTCACCGCAACATGAGGAACTGTGTTAAAGGGCCGTGGCTTTAGGAAGGTTGGGAACCACTGGTCTAGAGGAACAGCCGAGGGCCAGGACAGTGGCTCGCGGCCACCCTCAGGATGTGGTCACTTTCATTGCTGCTCCTCCCTGGCCCTCGGGGACTGCCCACCTTGCGGGGTGCTGCTCAGCCCCGCAGGCATACCTGGCAGGCTATGCGAAGGCCTGCTGCGAAGTCGGCTCCAGGACCTGTTCGCTAAACGAGTGACGGGAAGAAAGGGCTTGCTCCCTCCCCTGCACAGCCTATATCTAGATACAAGCAGAGAACACAGGGAGGCACACGTTTTCCTGAACAAAACACGAAGACACACTAATCAATCAAAGGCAGGTTCCTGACTGAGTGAGTGGCAACCGGACAGACTTGGACACACGTGCTTTCAACGCCCCCCGCCCGCCCCCTCCCTCCTTCACGCACTGGGATCGGGTGTGAATCAGCGGAGAGATGCGGAGGCGCTGGCAGAGGAGGGCATCCAGCCCCGGTGCCATCGCTCAGGCAGTGAACACTTGGGGAGGGAGGGAGGAAGGAAGGAAGGAAGGAATGGGGGAGAGATCGCACGCCTCTAGTGATCTCCCCAAGCCCCAGCACTGGGCACCGGACCGCGGGGTGGTGGGGGCTGTGCTGTGCCAGCCCGGCCTGCGGTGGCCTGGGCGTGGGCTCTCAGGGCCTGTGCGTGCCCTGCATTAGTGCTCCCCGAGGAACCCCAGGGAGAGCGGGTCCTGATTTTCACCACGAGACGGCACGCACTGTGCTTAAGCCACAGCCTCTCCGCGTGGTGGACACCTGCATGTCCTCAGGACCGGCCTGGTCAGCCCCCCTATGGGCAGCTTTGAGTCACACCTGTCCTGGGACATGGCCACGACCAAAGAGGAAGAAGACCAACGTAGTGGGTCCCTGTGGCTCTGGGCGCTGCAGAGACCCTGAAGTCTCAGCCGTGGGTGCTGGGGTGGCATGTCCTGGATGAGGGCCTTGGCCTGGAGTTCCAGGATCCCTGAGCCCAGTTCCAGGGGAGGCCTTCCTTCTGCCGAGAGAAGCCCTGCCCTGTGCCCAGCTGGCACCGCCATGGGTGAGTCTGAGAGGGGGTGGTAGTGAAGGATTTAGGAAATACAGACAAGAACGCTGGGGCTGGGTGGGACGCTGCTCTCTGATGGAGACAGCGCCACGGCCTGCGGCCGAGTCTTCATTTTACAGCAGATCCCACGGGCCAAGGAAGGGCGTGGTCACACGTGCTCGGGGCTTCGAATCCACTCCATCACTCGCACCCGGTCAGGCTTTGTTCACTGCCCCTTCTGCAGCCCCCATCACTCAGCCACGGGGCCACAGGTTCAGACCATCAGGTCAAGCTCACAGCCATAGCCTTGGGCTGTAACTGTGCTGGGACTGCCACGTGGCTTTGCCACCAGAGGGTCGTGCCTTTTCCTTAGCCCCAGGCTCGAACCGGTCTGACCGCTGTAGCTGCTCTCCACACTCCCCAAACTCCGTTCTGGAAAGTACCTCAGTGCTTTCAATGAACCAAACTGATCTTCGCTTCTTGCCTGGCCCCCTTGCCCTGTCTTTATTATTTATTTTTTAAATATATTTTTTATTGAGTTCAGACAGGGAGGGGGAAAGAGGGGGGAGGGAAAAAGAGGGGGGGAGAGAAAAAGGAGAGAGAGAGACATCAGTGATGAGAGAGAATCATTGATCAGCTGCCTCCTGCACGCCCCATTACTAAAGATCAAGCCTGCAATCCAGGCGTATGTCCTGACCAGAAATTGAGCCCAGGACCCTTCAGTCACCAGCCAACTCTATCCACTGAGCCAAACTAGCTAGGGCCCCTTGCCCCATCTTGCACCCAAAACTCCTTGTTGTCGGCTGTAAGGGACACACAGGTGGTATTAGACGAGGCCAGTGGTCGGCACACTCATTAGTCAACTGAGCCAAATATCAACAGGACAAGGACTGAAATTTCTTCTGAGAGCCACATTTTTTAAACTTAAACTTCTTCTATTGCCACTTCTTCAAAATAGACTCAGGCCGTAGTATTTTGTGGAAGAGCCACACTCCAGGGGCCAAAGAGCCGCATGTGGCTCGTGAGCCGCAGTTTGCCGACCACTGGACTGGGCCAGTGAATGTGGAAAGTCTGCTGGGAGCTGTGCGAAGCTGTGGTAGGCATGCCGATAGTGCGGGAGAGTATGCCACAGCTCAGAGCCAGCAGACCTGGGTGTGAGTCCCCGACCCCACTCTGGCTCTGTGGCTCTGGCTCTGTGGCTCTGTGGCTCTGAGGCTCTGAGGCTCACAGCACCGGACACTACTACATGTCAGGTAGGGTTTTAAGTGCTTTGCATACGTTAACTGGGTTCTCCCAGCAACCCTGGGGCTGGGATTATACCAGTTTCGCAGATGAAGCTAAAGGAGAGGTGTGCATGCTCCTTCCCTTGTGAACCATGACCTGGTAGTAGGCGCTGGCACTGCCCCGGCCCCGTAAATATGAGAGGCTGGTGTGCACCATTGGAGGCTACACAGGGATGGAGGATGGGGACGGGAGTGACTGAGGTTAGGAACGGGGGGAGGGGAGAAGGTTGTTGGCCGGGGTGAGTTTAGCACAGCTCCAAAGGACCAACAGGATGTGCCGGGTAGAAATGGAAAGAGAGAGTGTTGCATCTGGAGCGGGAGCAATGGCGGAGGCGGGAGAGCCAGGGAGTGTGGGAGGGACAGCGGGTCCTGCGGCGATGCAGCTGGGTGCAGGCCGTGTGTGTGTGTGTGGGGGGGGGGGGG
>PVJN01037453.1:8217-21003 GCA_004026805.1 Lasiurus borealis | reverse complement strand
CTATTCTTAAAGTGACTGCTTTGGCAGGAATTTCATCCCTTGATTTATGTCACAAGTACTTATTGAGCACCTACTTTATGGGTCAGGGATCTTTACAGACCAGGGCTTGTTGCATCCCTTGAGACAAGACTCTTTCAAGGAAGAAAGTTATGGATACAACATCAGTGATGTGTCCCTCTCTGGGGCAGGGAAATGTGATATGTTAGAGAAGGTTTCGCAGTGCACATAAAAGATAACTAGGGATGCAAAGGGCCACATCCTCCAAAGGAAAAGGAAAAGCTTGAGCCAAAGTGAAGGGCACAGATGTGGAGTGTCAGGTCAAGTTGGACAGATAGCCTGAGTTCAGGTTTGAAGCACCTTGAATGCTCTCATAAAAGCATCATATGATATCAAGAGTTACATGAATCTATGGATCTCTCCCAATAATGAGTAGAAGCAAGACAAAATCCCATCTAATATTTTCTAGTTTCCATGGATGGAGACCTGATTCCTCTATTGTGTTTCATTATTGAAGTCAGTTTTTGATGAATTTCTTTCTGAGAATTAGAGAAACACACTATGTAAAAGGAAAAGCATACCAACAATATTTGTTGCTATAAATTTGCATAAAACTTTTCAATGTTGGCCTTAGACAAGCAATAATTTCTTTTAAGTCACTAATGACTATAGCATACTTATTGAACTTTTTGCCTAATGGGAAGAGAACAGGTTGGTTTCCTCGGTTAACAAGAGTTCCTAGCTTAATAGGGAATGGATATGTTACTATTTCCATAGCTCTGTATGTGGGTATGTGGGTGTATTTATGTATGTGAATGACATTTAGGCAATGGAGCTTTCCAGCTGTGTTTTGATGAACAAATAGGTGTGTATTTGGGATTTATAGATGACTGAGCAATAAAATATGTAATATACAAAAGACTCTTCATATAAAGGTCTTGAGAGGTCCAATCAGTGGAAGCACACACTCCAGCCAACAGATCCTAATTGGGATAAATGTAAACACATTTTCCTACTGAAACTGCTTAGTCTGGCATATTGGATGATAGCAGAAGGCAACAAACAAGCACAATCACTTCCACACAAAAAATCTGTATCAATTTTTCTTAATGATCTATTTTCAGGATTTCCTCCAATAATGCAATCACCCAAACCAATCTCTAGAAAACTGTGTGGTGCTGTCTCAAAGCCTCACATTTAGAAAGCCACCATTCCCCATGGGTTTATAATGGAAAACTCACTGCATGAGGTAACCTTCTGTCATCATTTAGAGAAGACCCAGCCTGTCTCAAGTAAAAGGATTTATGCACTATAACCATTACCAGAGTGATTATTTGGCTAAATAACATCTTCATTTGCCTGAATGCCATTGAGTCTGACACATCTTCACAGCTCATCACGTTTTTAAAAATGCACCAGTTGTTTTATTTTTTAAATGGCAGATGCATAAGATTCTAATTCCAAAATGTGGAGGAAGAGAAGGAGAAGTATAGGGAAGAGGAGGAAAAAGAGGAGGAAGAGGATGAGAGAGAGCCGCCATCTTAAAAAGCTCCCATCAAACAGGGAACTGGAATATTTTCTTTTTTAAAAAAATGATGGTTATTTTATCATTTCAGGGAATGGAGGGATTAGTATAAAATTTTGAATAAATTACTGAGGAACAAGGAAGCATCTTGTGTTTTCTTGATTTCTTCACCCAATAATACTAAATAGCTAAACTGTAATGAAAGATAAGGAAGAATAGAAGTTGGAATCACAGGCAAGATGCCCAAATTGTACTGCATCTTAAAGGATATAAGGGCAACATGTACTAGCCATTCTTGACTAATTAAAATTTATTTCATTCTCTGTGCTTCTTTGTCTAAAATTCTTCCCCATTTTGATAAACTTTTACTTAAGAATCATAGGCATATCCAACTCAGTCTTTGAAATCTTAGCACTAAGAGTTTATCTTGAAATAAACACAGCAGTTGCCATTACCAAAAATTAAACTTTGCATTGGGACAGTCATAACTATGGAAATTCTGTGGCATTTTCTTAGCAGTAAGTGTTGAACAAAACATACAGGATGAGTGTTTTAACATATATATTGCTTCTATAACTTGCTTTTTACACTACTATTTTCAGTGTGGTAGAGTTGTAGGTGAAGTAAATGCATTTCAGACTAGAGAGGCAAAACCCAACCAACTTCTGTGTTAAAGCTTCTCTTTGGGTGAGTAATCTGAAATGAGTAATAATATAAGCTTATCTTTTTGTTTCTGTATCTAGCAAAAATAAGGGAGGAGATACAAAAGGTGTTTCAATTATTAAATGAAACAGTAAATGTCCCACGTTCAAAAGAGAAAGTGCTGTTCATATGCTCACAGATATATTTTTTTAAATGAATTCACATCTTTATTTTGTCTGTCCTTTTTATGACTTTCTACACACCCAAAATCTGATTCATATAATCTAACATTTATTTTATTCTTCTCTATACTGGTATACTCCCACCAGGATTCATTTTATATAGCAAAATTAACTCCTGAAAGAGGAAAACTATTTGAAGTCCAGGACAGTGCTAAGCAAACAGTAGCTGTTCAATGAGGACCTGGTAAAATGAATTCTATTGATCTCAACTGGACTCAGCTCCTCTGAGAAACACAGAACTATATTCAGGTCACAGGAAAAAGCAGACTTTCTTCCTCTCCTTTCTTTCTGTTGGAGGCAGGATAAAGGCAGGCTCAAAATATCCAGGATAAGTCCTACCATTAAACTTAATTTTTCTAAAGGATATAATCTTATAATTAGAATGCTCGAAATAAGGCATTATCAATTTTGAGAAGCAGAAAACATATATTCTTATATATTTATTGTGTGTATATATGCATATATGAACAATATACATATATAGTTACATATAAAATACTTATATAAATATCCTATATAATAAAAGGGTAATATGCAAATTGATCCTAACAATGGAACAACTAGTTCCTATGACATGTACTGACCACCAGAAGCTGGTGGTCAATGTACTTCTATAGAGGGAGTGCTGTTCAGCCAGAGCCTTTCCCACCACCGCTGCAGTGCTAAGGATGTCTGATTAATGGTTTAGATCCACTCCCATGAAAGTGGGCCTAAGCTGTTAGTTGGGCATCCCCTGAGGGTTCCTGGGCTGCCAGAGGGATGTCTAATTGCCAGCTTAGGCCCAATCCCCTGGGCCTAACCTGGCAGGTGGACATCCCCCAAAGGGTTGCAGGCTGGGCTGAGGGATGCCCACCCACCCCTGCTGGCCATCTTGTGGCAGCCACTTTATGTCCACATGGGGCAGCCATCTTTGACCACATAGGGGCAGCCATTTTGTGTGTTGGAGTGATGGCCAATGTACATATTACTTTTTTATTAGATAGGATAGAGGCCTGGTGCATGGGTGGGGGTCAGCATGGGTAGGGGTGTCTTGGATCAGAGTGGGGGTTCCCTTGGGGCGTGGTGTGGCCTGGGCAAAGGTTACGTGATGGTTTGCAGGCCAGTCATGCTTTCTGGCAACCCAAGCGGAGGCCCTGGTATCTGGGATTTATTTATCCTCTATGATTGAAACTTTGTAGCCTTGAGCAGAGCCAAGCCTCCTGCTTGCTCCATGGCTGCAGCCATTTTTGTGGGGATTTATTTGTCTTCTATAATTGAAACTTTGTAGCCTTGATTGGAGACCCAGGCTGGCCAGAGGGTGTGGAAAGCTTGGCTTCCTCCATTACTGGGGAAACTTAAGCCTTCTGCTCACTCTGTAGCTGTAGCCATCTTGGTTGGATCAATTTGCATACTTGCTCCTGATTGGGTGGTGGGCGTGGCATGTGGGTATAGCAGAGTGATGGCTAATTTGCATATTGCTCTTTTATTAGATAGGATTACATGTCATTTCCCCACTTTGTAAGCCATCAAGGGCAAATTTATCATAATCAAATATTACTCTTGAAGAATCTATTCAGCCATACTTCTTAAATATCAAATTCTTGCATACAGCTCTTAATAGTACAATATAGGTGCATTTCCTCATTACACAAGGGAAACTATGCTTGCATTATCTCTTTCCTAAACTTAATTAATTAATTTATTAATTTACCACTTAATTCTTTAATTTACCACTTCATATATCCTTAATGTATATTGTGACATACATATGTATATTGAAACTAATGCCCTTTCCTACAACAGTGATCCCTGAAGCCCTACCTACCTACACGGCAGGGTCTACACCCAACCCTGTCTCCCGCAAACCTTCTCAAAGGTGAACCCAGTTTACATTCCCATACAACTCACACCTTTATATTCTGCAAACTCTGCTATGTATGAGAGAGATTTATAGATGGATCTCTCTTGGGCAAAGGCTTAGCAAACCACTGGAGGAATATTCTCTCTAAGGAAATATTTATCATAAGGGAAGTGCTCAACAAAGACTCACTGAATTGATTTGTGCTTGTGTCCTCACTATTAATGATTAAGGATATTAAAATAGTTATTTGGGCCACCTGAAACAGTTCTACATTAACTTTTAAATGGAGCTATTAGTAATTTTCAAATATAATAAAAAACAAACAGCCTAGACCTGATAAATATGAAAATGTTATTTTAAGAAATACACACAAATCAATTGCTGAAATAAAAAATATGGCTATATTTTATACCTATTTCATAACAAAACAGTAAGTCAGATTCTAGCAACTTATGCATGGAGAAAGAAAATAAACAAGACAAACGGATAGCAAGAATATGTGTCATTGACAAAACTAAATATATTATGTGCCTATATTGCACCTGGGACTCCCATCTCAGAGGTTGGTTTGGGTATCTATCCATCTGCTGACAGACTTAAATCTTTGGACCAATTCCAAGATTGTCTGGCCTCCTGAAGTTCCTCTGGCTTGCAAAGACTATTCGGTCAGCCGCTATAGTCCACACTCCTCTTTCTAGGGTTACTCTGACACTGAAACTGCCTTAAGAAGAGGAGAAAGCACCGTAGCCTGTTTGGCTCAGTGGATAGAGGGCCAGCCTGCAGATCAAAGGGCCCTGGGTTCGATTCCAGTCACGGACATGTACTTTAGTTGCAGGCTCCTCCCCAGCTCAGCCCTGAAGGCAACTGAATTGTTGTGTTTCTCTCACATGGATGTTTCTCTTTGTCTTTCCTTCTCTCTTCCATTCTCTCTAAAAGATCAAGAGAAAAATATCCCAGGTGAGGATTAACCAAAAAAAAAGAAAAAGAGCAGAAAGGGATGGAAAATTTTCTAGAACTTTGTTCTGTGGCACTAGCTGTGTTTTAGGATAGCACAAAACTTGCTAATATCTCTACTTAAGAAAAATGAACTAAGATTAGCAGTATCACAAGGTTAACCTAGATTTGTGTTTTTTTAAATGCTGGCTGTATTCTTTTAATCACCTGGGGAATTTTAAGAAAACATCTCTGTCTGGGCCTTGTACCCACACATGTATTGGATCCAGGGTGGGGCCTAGACATCAGAAGGTTTTAAAAGTTCCAAAGGTGTCTCAGTCAGCTCAGGCTGCTATAATAAAATACCATAAACTGAGTGGCTTAAATGACAGACATTTATTTCTCACTAGAGGCCTGGTACATGGATGGGATCCAGCCAACTGGTCCCAATTGGGGCCAATCCAGTCAAGCCAGCGTGGGGGAGGGGACATGGAGGTTGGCTGGCTGGCCCCACCCCCTGATCAAGCTCCTTGTCGAACTTTTGGTGGAGGGGACAATTTGCATAATAGCCTTCTATTACAAGGATCATTCTGGATAATGGGAAATTCCAGGATCAAGAAGCCAGCATATTTGGTTCTAAATAGGGCTAGAGCAGCCTCTCTCCCTGGCTTACAGACAGTTGTTGTCTCACTGTATCCTCACAGGGTAGAGAGACAGAAAGTTCTGGTCTCTCTTTCTCTTCTTATAAGGACACCGATCATGGGGGCTCCACTCTTACGACCTCCTATAGAACAAATTACCTCCCAAAGGCCCCACCTTCAAATCCCATCACAGTGGGGAATAGGATTTCAACATAGGAATGTTGGGAGGAGACATAACACTAACCAATTACAAAGTGCATCCAGGATTAAGAACCATTGCCTAGATCAGTGATGGGCAAACTCATTAGTCAACAGAGGCAAACCATTGAAGAAAATGTGTAAGAATGCAAGAGGGTAAAAGCATAATTACAGAAATGATTTGTATTCTAATGACGATGTAACTTAAAATCATTGTGAAAATCTAGAAAGTTCCTTATGTCTAGCTAGTATTTTATTATTATGAGCACACAATCAGGACTCTGGTGGTGACCATAATTTCTGCCAAAAGGGGTCTTTGTAAATAACAACAGATGTTTTTTTTTCAAAGTTCTGAAATAATAAGTTCAGAGAAAAAGTCTAGTAACAATCTCCATCTTTCAATAAATATATCAGAGCTTTGGGACTCAAGAAATAAGCAATCCAGTTAGTGACAGTGAAAGAACAGAAAAATATGGAGTCAATGCTGTCGGGGAAATCAGAGAAAGAAAGACTATTTTACAAGTGTGGGAAAGTAATTTTACTCATTGTTATGAATATTTTAACAGAAAATCCTTCTTTCCTACAAATTAATGCATTATTCTTTCCAAATAGATAAAGACTGTATTTCTAAGGAAACTTGTAAAAAACTTATTTCCCACCAATGTGTATAATATGTACATAAATTGATTCATGTTTACTGAACAAGATCAAAAGTTTACATTAACCAGCACTTTAAATACTCATATATGTGTGCAAATATGAAAAGGAAAAAAAAAAAGGACAACCTGCCCATTTTAGGGCACTAGAATTTTTAGGCAAAAAGAAATGTTAACACATCTTTTAAAAATTATGTTAACCACAAAGCTCCCCAAATTATATCACAGTAAAATATTTTTAAATAATGGTATCAAATAGCATAAATATTCTCCCTATCAAATTCTTCATCAAGATGCTGGGCAATGCTGCTTTAACTGGTTTGGCTCAGTGGATAGAGTGTTATCCTGCGAACACAAGGGTCCCAGGTTCGATTCCAGTCAAGTCATGTGCCTTGGTTGCAGGCACATACCCAGTAGGGAGTATGCAGGAGGCAGCTGATCAATGTTTCTCTCTCATTGATGTTTCTAACTCTGTATCCTTCTCCCTTTCTCTCTGTTAAAAAAAAAAAAGAAAATCAATATAAATATATTTTAAAAAAAAAAGATGCTGGGTAATGCTGAGGATTTTTTAAATCTTAAATTCATGCTTAAAAGAAGTGAAGATGAAGATCAATGACCACCAAAAAGCAAGCAAACAAGAGAAATAAAGGAAGGGGAGTAAGGAGAAAATACAGCAAAGATCCTAAAAGAGAACCAAGTCTTTTTTTGTTTTGTTTTTAACTCTGAGGATTTCTAACTCATCCCATACCCAGTTCCATTTGAATTCAACTCAATTTAAATATGTGCTTAATATGTGCTTAATATCTGCTATGTGCAGGGCTAAGCTAGTTGCAGCTTAGATTAATAATAACACTAGAGACAACTTGCAAAAGCATGCATATCCATCCTAATATATGAAGAACCAGGGTCCATAATGTCCAAAATGATTGAACAAATAACCCAACACCAGGCTGAACATGCAGCAGGCTCAAGTGGGCAGGGACTGCAGTCTTCTAGGTCCCTCCTGAGTCATGGGTGCCATGGTGATCCAGTACTCACTGCTACCCCCACAGCAGTTGTGATGTGATTGGTCAGGGGGGGCCACCATCACCCCAAAGAAGGAAGCCGAGGCTACGGGGCTGGTGGCAGTAGGCGAGGCCCCCTCTGCAGGGTGATCAATCACAGGGGTCCCAGACTGCAAGGGGGAATAGGCCAGACTGAAGGACCCCCAACTTCTGAGTGCACAAATTGTGTGCACTGGGCCTCTAGTGTAATATAACTGTACTTTCTATCCTTCATCTGCTTTCCAGAACAGCTTTGGCCACTACCTCCTGCAGCCAGCTTGACTGGAGAAGACTTAACCCAATATGATGGCTTCTGACTAACTAAAAACACAGTCTTCATGAGCTCACAGCACTTAATTTTTCATTATTGACCACCCCTCACCCCGAAGGCCCTCTCCTCCCTAACAGGTAAACATGAGCATATAAACATTCACATGCACATACCCGCACAGACACATACAATGACTTATAGGTTCTAAGTCCAAGAATCCTAAGTCCAAGGGTGAATGAAATATTGTCTTTGCCCTGCTCCCTGGGCCATATCCAAGCATCATTAATGCCAACTCATCTAGAATTTAACCTTCACTAATTGCTGCTGTGATGACACAGTATCCATCACAGGAGCTCCATTTTTATGGCACAAGTAGTGTTTGGATCTAGGTGATGCTTATGGGCCTTTCTGGGAGAATTAAAGAATATGAAGATTAGGTGTCAGAAATGGCATTAAATATGGATGGCTCAAAATGAATAGTAACCTAACTCTCAGTTTGGGGTCAGAAACGAAAGAAGGAAATGTCAGATGAAATGGACCCATCTCAACAGCAAAAAGCTACTGCTGCCTAAGAACCTTCACAGTTCTTTTTCTCTATGACCTGTACATTAAATATTTACAAGTACCTATTATAGGTATAGGTTCTAAGTCCAAGAATCCTAAGTCCAAGGGTGAATGAAATATTGTCTTTGCCCTCAGGAGCTAGAAGAGGAGATAGAGAGATACACTACAAAATGATAAGGTGAATGCTAAAACCATCAAGAATGATGTGCTGTGGGAACAGAGCACTCACTTCAGAACTAAGAGCTAATCTCTCCCCTTCAACACCAGTCTATAAAGGCCACAAAGTGGCTACTGAACTGTCTTCACTATTAAAGCTCTACCACTTAGCCCCCACCCTCTTTAACAACAATATTTAAATATTTACATTTTGCATACCATGCAAGGCTGTAACTCAATTCAAAGATCCTGAATTCTCATTAGTTCAAAGTAACTAGTCCATAAAAGCCCTTAAAACAGTTACCTCTCCTCTATGACTCACAGTTAAGCTTCCTTATAGGAAAGCCAGCGCAGCTTTTCCCTTTACCTGTTCAGTGAGTCAAGATTAAATAATAATTAGAGTCATAAAATCATCACATTATTTCTCCACCTAGTAGCACACCTCTCAATTATTTTAGAGAAGGTCTAGATTCACTTAGGGGATTATTTTAGAGTCAACTTTAAGTTCCGCCTCTCTTATTAAGAATCTCTAGCATTAAATGTGTTACTCACGAGATTTTTTTTTTTTAAATAATATTAAGTCAGGTATCAGAAATCAAATCCACAGTAAAAACTTGTTAATAATCTGGATACTATGCTAATATTTACATGTCAGACTAGTTCAGAAGTTGTCAAAGAGCAACCCTGGACCTAGTCAGCATATCCTGGGAATCTGTTAATGTGGATTCTGAAGCTCCACCCCCATACCTACCTAATCAGAAACTCTTCAGGGTGGGCCCTGAAATCTCTGTTTTAAGTTTTTCTGGTGATTCTGATGCACACTAAAGTTTGAGAACTGTAATATACCTAGTTGACAAAATCAGTTCAGGCCACAGGCCAATCTTGACAGAATAGTCCAAGTAGATGAACTCACAACATATTTAACAATCCCCCTCCCCCTCCAAATAAAAAGAAAACCCATAATGTTTTTCTTTAGTAATTTGGAAAAATATTTGCTTCAGTCTAAATAGTTTAATGATATTTTGTTTGTGTTCTGAAATTATTTAAGGGATGCAATTGGTCCATATGTTCATTCAAAACACTAGAATATTTTGAACAAAAAGTGATAAGGTCATTAAGATAGTCTTAATTGCTAATAATGAAAGCATTAGTGAATTCTACAAAGTGTTACAAATAATAGTAAGAATGGCAGCCTAACATTCAAATTGTCCCAGAGTTGTCACCAGGCACTGCTGGTCTCAGCAGGTAGACCACTCATGAGCATCTATTACATGTGCAAGGTCTCTTGTTGGCTTCAGGGGCACTGAAGATGAGTAACAAACACGTCCACAGATACAGATGTTGAGGGAAAGATAATTGAAGTGGAGGCTGAATTTTTGATTTGTAGATAATATGCCTCTGTTTTTTTCAAAATGTGCTACCTAAGATCAAGATACTCATCAGATTTGAGGTTGTAAAGACCTCTATGTCAGCCTGTAGGTAACACTGTAAAAGACCAACTTTGTCAAAATGGAGAAAGGATAATAAAGGAGTGAACTGCCAGTCTCAAAAAAAAATCCAATTTGAATCCTAAAACAGGCTTACATTCTATATCATCACATACACTTGTGCTACTCTTAAAAATTAATTTACAATCTAACATTATCAAAGCATTAAAGAAAATATCCAATAAACTAAAATCTAAATAACCAAAAACAACAAGCTACAAATTATGCTTTATTAAGAATTTGCAAAATGTGGCCTATTGGAATGGGATATCATTCAGCCACAAAAAGGAATGAAGTATGGATACAGACTAGAGGAAGAATCTTGAAAACACTATACTAAGTGAATGAAGACAGCCCTCAAAGAGCACATATTATATGACTCCATTTATATGAAACACTCATAGAGGCAAATCTATCCAAGAAAAAGTAGATTAGAAGTTTCCAGGGCTGGGGTCAAAAGAATGAGAAATGACTATTAATGGAGTTTATGTGAGGGGTGATGAAACTTATAATTAGATAGCAGTGATGGTTGCACAACTTTGTGAAAACACTGAATCGTGCACTTTAAAAGATGAATTGTACGCCATGGGAATCATACCTCAATTGAAAAGAATTCATAGTATACTCAGGGGATGGGGTTTGGAAGGTATACAAAACAGTATTCTCTAATTTATTTCTATATTGCAATGAGGTGTATTTTAAATAATCGTCTAAGTACCAAGGGGATCTGGCTTTGTTATTAAAACAGATCTACAGAGGAAATGTAAATTCCACAGGTGTGTATCTGATGACCACAGCACTAATGAAAAATGTCTTCCTCTCTCAGAGTCAACTGTATTATGCTAGAGAGAACCATGACCAGAATCCTTTGTAAGTCTTAAGTGTCACTGTGTGCATCACATCACCCCTGAGTACTTCTGTAAAGCTTTTGGGATTTACATTATGACATGTATCTGGGGGTAGGGGTGGGGGAGTGGCAGTTATCACCATGTTTGCAATACAATTCTAACTAGTTAGAATATGAAATTTATTTTTCTTGTAAATGTGACTGTGCCAAGAACAGTACCATCTATTGGATGAACATGTAGGTTAATATCTACTTGAATATGAACAATCTAAACATTTTTTAAAAAGTATTATCCTCTAACTAAAAAGAGTATGTGCACCCATAAATGGAGGTATGCTTTCCAACTTTCAAGTGCATGCCTCCAAACCTATTACGGTCTATTATAATAGCAAATCTTTCTAATTGAAAAAACAAAGACATTTCTTCAATAAAATGCAAAAAATCCAATCTTATAATTCTTCTGGAAAAGGGCTACTTCTGAGTGCAACTCCAGTATTTAATGTATAACCTAAAAGGTGGTGGATGAAAGACGAATCCAGGGGTAAACAGATTAGCCTACAGCTCTCCTCTGGCTTTGGCACCAGTGGTGGAAGGTTGACAGAAATGTTGCTTGAAACTTTTTTTAAAGTAACTGCCCAGACTTGAATGTGACTAAATTAAAAGTATGAAAAAACACTGAAAAGTCGGGTTGGTGCTTGTTCCTTTTGCTACCTTTCAGGCGTTGTGTGAGTAGTGGGAGGGAGGGATGTGACTGTGAGGTGTGTGTGTCTGTGTGTGTGTGTGTGTGTGTGTGTGTGTGTGTGTGTGAGAGAGAGAGAGAGAGAGAGAGAAAGAAAGAGAGAGAGAGAGAGAGTTGCGCATGTATTTTTCATTCAGGCACGTTTATTTTTCATTCAAGCCCATAATATCCGTAGAATGAACTTAACAGCAAAAACGTGATGCAGAATGCAGCCCTCACCATGGTTGTATTTATGACTATTTATCTTCTTACGTGTGCTGAAGGAACAGGCTTTTTCTACACTTTGCAAAATAAGCGAGAGAGAGAGAGGAGAGAGAGGCTGTGAGGACAGGGGCAGTGATCGCCCAAGTCCCTCCTGCGCTGGTGGGAGCAGGAGTGCCCGCGGCAGATGGAAGGTGGCAGAGGGAGAGGTGGGGAGGGGCGCATTCTCTCACGCTGCTGACACCCTGTGGGACCCCAGCCCACCGTCCCTTTTCCCTCCTTGCTACATGGCGGCGGCGAGAGCGAGTACCTAACGCTCTGAAACACCTCCACCTGTGTCCCAAAGGATCCCCGAAAGGAAGCCCACCGAGGTCTCATCACTCACCCAGGCGGCAAAATCCGAGGAACTGAATGAAAGCGAGGAAGCGCGTTGGGACGAGCATTTCCAGACGATCCGAAGGCCCCCACCGCGCGGCCGCTCAGCTTCTCAGGGTGCAGAGGGAGGGAATGTGAAGGAAGCGTTTTCTTCTCCAGCATATAGATGTATAGACTGATGTGAGATTGTGTGTGTGTGTGTGTGTGTGTGAGAGAGAGAGAGAGAGAGAGAGCGTGAGAGCGTGGTGGTGTTCGTGGGAACAAGAGCCACTAGCCGAGGCGCATGCCGCCAGCGGGCGGGCGGGAGTGGTCTCCTTCCCCGGCTGCGACCGCGATCTGAGCGCTCAGAGCGCAGTGGCGCGGAGTGGCGGGCGCGCGCGGTCGGGCTGTGCGCGCTGCCGAGGGACGGGGCGGGGGCGGGGACGGGGG
>PVJN01037452.1:0-20903 GCA_004026805.1 Lasiurus borealis | reverse complement strand
GAAGTTACACCAGGGACCCGGGAGTCACACCTGGGACCTGGGAGCTGCACCTGGGACCTGGGAGTCACTCCTGGGACCTGGGAGTCACACCTGGGACCTGGGAGCTACACCTGGGACCTGGGAGTCACACCTGGGACTTGGTAGTCACACCTGCGACCTTGGAGTGACACCTGAGACCTGGGCGTCACCGGGACAGGCAGCCCCTCCTCCCCACCGGGAGCTGCTCTCCTCCTGGACAGACGAGCAGCCTCGTGACAGAAACCAGCGCCTGCAGCCCTGGCAGACCCGCCTTGGCAGCCCACAGGCCTTGGCACAGCCCAGCCCGCATCACCTGCACACTGCCCACTGGTGCCCCTTTGGCTGTCTTCCCCTTTAATCTCTGTCCTCCTCCCCAACGTGAGCAGCTGGATTAGGGGGGGCTGCAGAGCAGATGTTTGCGGGTGACCTGCTGCTCTCCCGTGGGTTATGTGTAGGTACCCCTGGCGTTTTCCCTCGTCTTCCTATTCTTCCCATTCTCCTCCCTCCGCAGCGCCCCCTCTTTCCAGCTCTCAGACTCGAGCGCAGGACCTGCCTCCACTTCTATTATTTTCTACGGGAAAAATAATTGGGGACTATTTTTAAAAGTTAAGAAATGTGGCTGAATACTCACACCCCACTGAGCTACATGGTCGTTTGACAGTGAATGGGCTGATCGAACGGTGAAGATGAGAATGTCATCTCTGTTATGCGTCCTCAAGAAAGGCAACGCCCTGTGCTCTTTAATGACCTAAATATCATACAACATTAGAAACTGAGACAACATCAGGCCAGGGCTCTATCCACTGAGCAACACAGGCCAGGGCAGATTTTACTTTTAACCCCACTCCCTCCCCATCGGCTTTTTATTTTATTGTTTGAGTGACTGCCTGCTTTTATTCTTAATTCTTTATTGTTGAAAGTATTAGATATGCACCCCCTTTCCTCCCCTTATACCCCGCCCACCCCTCCCCCATCAGCTTTTGGAAACACTTGGCCAACAGCAGTTGCAGCATTTCACCACGAAGAGGTGTTAGTCATTGTCCTTATTATCCCATTTTTGAAAATGACACTTTTGCCCAACAGTCCTCCTTTGGAGGTAAGATCTTCTCACCTTCTCCCCATTGCCAGCATTTACTGATTTTTATAATTTGATGCAGTTTCTGGGACCTTTCCTTCCTTGGAGAAACCTGAGCGGGGCACTTACGGATTCCTAGGGTTTTAGTGGAACTACTAGCATTTCAGAAAGTGGACATGACACACCCCTCTGTCCCCGCGCCCGGTTATGGGGGGATCCCTAACCCCCAAGGTCTCGGAGCAGGGCGAGGGCGGGACTGAGACACCTTCCTGATCCCCCACACCCCCGGGAGGGGACACACATGGGCGGCCAGCTCTGCCCGCACAGCGCTTCTCAACCGGGGCACCAGCTAAACACTTGGAAGACGCTCCCTAACGGGACGGCGCGCAGACTTGTGGGAAATGGAGTCCCGCTGCCCCGAGTGGGCCCCGGCAGGCGACTTCCGGCGTCCTCGTGCGCATGTGCACTCGGGCTGTGTGCGTGTCCGCGCAGGCGCCCTGCCGCAGCGCCGCTGTGGCTTCCTGTCCGAGCCCAGGTCACCGCTGCCCCCGGAGCCCCAGCTTCGGCCTCCGCTGGGCGAGGACCCGGGGCTGCGGGGCCGGCGCTGCCGGTCGGGCCGCCACGCAGCGGGCGCGGGGCTGTGCGCTCGGGACCCCGCGCGCGCGGGCGGAGGGTGGAGCGGGGCCCCCGGCGGCGACCCGGAGCCCGCGGGCCTGGCCCAGGAGCGGGGCGGCGGCGGCCGCGGGGCGGTCGCGTCTGCATCGCGGTGCCCGGCCGAGGCGCGCGGGGCGGCGAGGCACCGGGAGGGAGGGACGTCCCCGGAGCCAGTCTGTCCCGGAGGCCGGGGCCGCTCCTTGGGGCCGCGGCTCGGGAGGCGCAGAGCGGGGACCCGGGAGAGAAGCGGCGGCGCCTCGGGAGCCTCGGGCAGGTGAGCGGTGCCGCCGGGCGGGGGGGGGGGTGCGGTTGCAGACCCGCGAGTTTGCGGCTCGGAGCCGGGACCGCTTCCCGGGGACCCGCGCGTCTGAGCCGGAGGGCAGGCTGCCGAGATGGGCGCCGCCCTGCACGTGGGGCTTCCCTGTCTCCACGGAGTCTGGGGGGCCCCCTCCTCCTAGCACCCCAACGCCCCTCCCTCCGCCTCGCCCTCCTCAGGCTCCAAACGCGTCGCTAAACGCCCCCCAGGACCGTGCTCACTGGCCTAAGCGGGGCCGCCTCCCCTGCAGCCGCAGGTGCAGTCCCGGTGCAGCGCGCTAGGTCCGCCTGCAGGGGGCGTCCTCCGTCTGGGTGAGGGCGGCAGAGCCCCAGCTGAGAAGGGCGGCGACTTCTCCGGGGTTGGTGTCCCTGCGTGGGTGGGATCGCTAATGGACCCAGACTCCCAGGGCCAGTGTGGTGCCCTATATTAGAGTTAAGTCAAAGTTTCTTAGATTTTTTTTGTTCTCCACAAAAAATTTAGACTTAGCCCTGCGTGAGTGTATCCCTTTCCTCAGAGCATCCTGCAGATCTTAAATTGTTAAAATAGTAAAAAAAAAAAAAAAAAAAAAAAAGATAACAAAATTGCTCTATCTTCTCTTTATATAAAAGCCTAAGCCACCTACCCGCCCCCCATGTGGTAGCTGTGACGCGCACTGACCACCAGGGGGTAGACTCTCCACGCACAGGCATGGACACAGAACAGATGATGAAGCTCAGAGGGAAGGGGGTGGGAAGAAATTCACCAAAGCCCTTACCTGCACACTGGAGGCCTGGAGCATGGTGCACTAGTGGGGCCTCGGCCTGGCCTGCGGAGATTGGGCAGAAAATGGCAACCTGACATCCCTCAAGGGTTCCTGGTTTGCGAGAGGCCCATGCCAGGCCCAGGGCTCCCACCTGTGCACGTGCACCCAGCCTCCAGGGTTTAATGATGGGAATGATTTCAATAGGCTTTGAATTCATTCACCAATGCTTGGTGACCCACTTAGCCACCATGCAATGATGTGGGAGTTACAGACACACAGGTGGGCTCTCCTTCGCCATGCTCTGTCACGTCTGCAGGTTTAGAGAGACAGTCTCCCGAGGTGTCTGATGGGACGTTCTGGGCAGGTTCTTAGGCAGGAGGAAGAGGACTTGCTTGGCAGGCCACCCCACGCCTCACTGCGCTGCCTGCGTTTTTCTCCTCAGGTCTGCCTCTGGTTTTACAGCCCCCTTTTCCCAAGAGCCGCAGAAGATGAGTACATCTCGGGTGAGTTTTTCTGGCTACGTATCTCTTCCCTAGTTCGTGTTATAATACATCTTTTGGAGGTGAACCGTTCAAACTTTAAAATGGGGGAGTAGGCCCGATAAAAGATCTGCTCAGACAAAACACAGAGCGGCAGGTCAGCCCCAGGTATTTATCATGTTTGCACGTGTAGATAGATAGCATGATCCTCCTTCGCTCTTAAAGGCCAAATACAGGTGTGCCTCGTGTTCTGACATTCATCATAAAAAATGACAGATGCCATCCAGTGTTTGACTTACATTGACCAGCCAAAACACTTGTTTTCTCGGAGGTTTTAAAAATTTTGTTGACGTCCTAGCTGGTTTGACTCAATGGATAGAGCTTCAGCCTGAGGACCAAAGGGTCTCGGGTTCAATTCCGGTCAAGGTCACGTACCTTGGCTGCAGGCTCCTTCCCAGCCCAGGCCCGGGTTGGGGCTCTTGCAGGAGGCAATCAATTGATGTTTCTCTCTGTCCCTCTCCCACTCTGCCTATAAATCAATGGAGAAATGTCCTGGGTTGAGGAGGAACCAAACGAAAGATTTCGTTGCCGATGTCCTGTAATTGTGACTCGCCATTCTAAATAAGGAGCCCTCAGCCATCCACGCCTGTGCCTCCTGTGAGCCAAGGGCACACTGCCCAGGGAGCACTCCATGCATATAATGTTCTGGTGGCCACAACATTGTCCCATGGACCCATTGTTGTTAATGCTTCCTCCAGGGGTAGAACCAGGGCCACCGGGAGGGGGGCCCTCTCACCTTTCAATTAAGTCTCCCAGCTATCTCTCCCATCATCTTTTGGGGTTGCACCACAGACTATGCAGTGATGTATCTGGCAAAGGTTACTGATGCCCGGTGCATGGTTTAGCCGGCAGCCAGCAGCCTGGGTTCTGTCCCTGCCCTCTGACCTGGGAAAGGCCCCGTGATCTAGCCGAGACTCCCGGAGGTCCGCCAGCCCTGGCCTCAGCCATCCCGCCTCGCCCACCTGCAGTGCCTGGGCTGGTTGGTTTTAAGAGGCAATTCTGTATCTCCAGGAGCTTCTTCTCCTTGGGGCGATGACTCATAAAAGTAATTGTGGGACATGACAGTCCCCCGGCCCGCAGGTCACGGGAAGCTCTGGTGAGGGTGAGCACAGCCTGGGCATACTTGTCCCTTCCGAGGGTGAGGCTCCGTCCCTGGGGCAGGGCCTGTGCCTGGTTCAGATACTGGCATTTTCTTTTGCTTTTCTTGCTGATTTATAGTCTCAAGTGTTTATACATTTTCCCAGTGAGTCACATTAGTAAACACTGTTTTCCAAGTTTATTTTGCTTTCCCGGATTACCATATCATTTTGTAATATTTTCATTTTGAAAGATTGAGAACTTGGTATGTTTTAAATTTCCCAAAAGGAGCAAGTTTGTGTGGGTGAGATCCTTAGTTCGAGAGCGCCCTCCTCTGTGAGTGTTGGGTAGTGTCTTTGGTGGCGATGGCAGCAGCAAGGAAGAATTCCTTGGTTTGGTGGTTCTTCCATTCTGTCTGGTCTCAGTCTCCCCTCCCTGGCTCTGGAGCCACGTCAGTGGCTTTCTTCAGACAGCCACTGGAGGTGTTTCGTGTCTGAGTGTCTCCTTTTTCCTGATGTAGAGGGAGGACTCTTGCTGGCTTGGGGACCTTGGGACCACAGTCTTCGGCCCAGCAGGCTCTCACTGTCCCTGGTGAGGCCTGCGGCTGGTCAGAACCCTCTGGGGACACTTTTCTCTCCGGGTCTTTACTAATGGGATCCCGGTGCTTCCTCCCTTTCCAGGCCAGGTTCGGGCCTCTGGGAGAATGTAAGGCCCCCGTGTTCCCTCCCCTCGGGGGGAAGCTGGCTCTGAGGGGAGTGACCGGGAAGGTCACAGAGTATTGTCACTCCCATGTCCCATGTCCCAGCCTGTGACCATATCCAGCTCTTCCTGGGCACTTTCTGAAACACACTGTTAACGGTTGTTCGTTCGTCCTCTGAAACTAACCTAAAATCCTAAATATCTGCAGTCCTGATTGGTTTCTTAATTCATTACCCAAGTTCCCGAAACCCACTTTCTTAATATTAAAAGTGTCCACAAAGCTGCTTTTTTTTTTAATTCTCACTGGAGGATATTTTTTCTATTGATTTTTAGGATCAGTGGAAGGGAGGGAGGGGGGAGGAGTGAGAGACCTATTGATGTAAGAGAGACACATCGACCTTGACTGGGGCTGGGGTCAAACCTGTAACCCAGGTAACATGCCCTTGACCAGGAGTAAATTCAAGACTTTTGGTGCACAGCTGGCACTCTGTCTACTGAGCAGCACCGACCGAGGCAAAGCTGTTGAAGCCAGAGGAAGAACAATGCCATTTCCCTCTGCGTATGCGTAACGTGAGCTCGGCCAGGCTACCAGTACCTAAAGCCATCACCGAGTCACACGCTGGTTTACACTGTCAGGGTCATGCTGTTTTCAGGGCAGCAGTGCATTCCAAATAGAACGGGGTGCTGACAGTCCCTGTGCCGGGCCCTGGGCGGACCTGCCGCAGGCTTGCCAGGCAGGACAATACCAACGAGTGGGTGTTGCCTGGCTGGCCCGTCACTTTGGTAACCGGCAGACATTGCCGATTGGCTCCTGTAAGCTGGAGGGGCAGGTCTGGACGGGAGCAGCGGCTGGGTTTCGGCAGGTGGAGTTTGAGACCTGGGACCGTCAGGAGTTGAGGAGAGAATCTGGGCTGGTGATAGCCATTTGGGAAATGCTGACACATCAGTGGTAACTGCATCCCTGAGGCCAGGTGGGAGCTCGGTCAAAGCAGTGAGTGCAGACAGCAAAGGGTAAAGGATGGAAAAGGGAGCACAGACCCTCTGTCTAGGGAGAACTTGGAGGAGGGAAGGGCCAGCTGAGGAGACTGAGCAGGAGGAGCCGGGAGCAAGAGCAGAACCGGCCCCATTCGTGTTCTGGGAGCAGAAGGAAGGGGCAAGTGCCCTGTTTCCACAAGTGCCCCGCAGGCTGCGCTCCTCAGGGGCAGCTGCCTCGGCCCGTCTGAGTCTCCCCATCGGCCGGGAGTGTCTGGCTCACAGTCAAGACCCTTTCTTTTTGGGTGTGAACTCTGTGTCTGCCTGAGAGCTGTTTCCCTGCCACAACCTGAAACAGGAAAGGGACACAGGTCCCTGGTGCCTCTCCCAGGGAGCTCGGTAAGCTCTGGTCCCCGACGCCCTGTCCACTCACCCACTCCCCATCGCGCTGCCCCTCCAGGAGCCGGTGTCATTCAAGGACGTGGCCGTGGACTTCACCCCGGAGGAGTGGCAGCAGCTGGGCCCCGAGCAGAAGACCACCTACAGGGACGTGATGCTGGAGAACTACAGCCACCTCGTCTCCGTGGGTGAGTGGCGTGGCCGAGTTGCTAAGACATATGGGATTTCCCACACTTTTTTACTCTGACGGGATAAATGTGGATAATTGTTTTGGGGATCAGGCAGGGCATTTACCGCCCCGTGAATCTTGGCACAGCTCAGAGGGCGCTTCGGTGGTATATCGTCCAGGCACCGTTTCTGCACAAGCCCAGCAGCCAGGTTCAAGCTCTCTCTCATTTCTGTGTGCAGGGTGTCGCCTGGTTAAACCGGAAGTGATCATCAAGCTGGAGCAAGGAGAAGAGCCCTGGAGAGCGGGTAGAGAAGTACTGCCTCCCGGTCCCCCAGGTGAGTTTGGGAGGCGCAGGTGCTGATCAGTATTTCGGCCATTTTCCTGGAATTGTTAACGGTTCCACACATTCAGAATGATGAGCAATAGTCAGCCGTGGGCTTTAGCTACCTGACTCCCAAAGACGTCCTCTTCCCCCAAAAAAACGTGTCTCAGAGCTTTCCCATGCTCACCCCCCAGAACCAGATCCAGCCGCTTCCTCTTCTCTCGGGTCTCCATTCCTCTTGTGGCATTTTCAGGAAGCCGTTGTCATGGATTCCGTTTTGAGGCATTCATAAGTGCTGCTACCATGTAACTCACGTGACCTTAAGTTAGTGCTTCCACCTCCCTTACTGTGCACTGCCTCCGATGTGTTTCTGTCCCCACTGTCACTTCTCTTTCTTTGAGGTAAGATCCCAGACACACACACACACACACACTGAGCCTCAGCCAGTGACATCTGTTCACCTGTGAGGTCTTGTGGGCTTTGCTGCTCGTTACTCCTGAGGCCCAGCCTTCCTCAGTGAGGTGACAGCAGGGACTGGGGCTCCCTCTTCTCCTAGTGCTGTTCGTCTTGTCTCCCCTTCTTCTGGGTGGGCTTCTGTCCGCGGTGCCTGCATATGAGCACAGTGTGCAGAGAGGAGCTGTGACTCCTTCCCCTTCCGCTCTCCACAAACGTGCCTGCATATGAGCACAGTGTGCAGAGAGGAGCTGTGACTCCGTCCCCTTCCGCTCTCCACAAACGTGCCTGCATATGAGCACAGTGTGCAGAGAGGAGCTGTGACTCCGTCCCCCTCTGCCCTCCACAAACGTGGACCTGCTTCCTCTCCAGGGGTTTGTTCTGTAAAGAGCTCCGTCTGCCTCAGGTCTCAGGGTTTCCGTTCATCGGGTTTAGGTGCCTTGTCTGCCCTCTCCCCGGGGGGTACACCTTCATTCTACTTGGATTTGCCAGGTGCGTTCCCCAGAAGGTCCAGTTAGCCTGTCACTCATTTCACAGGACGAGCCTCCAGTGCTTCCCTGTCCCTTCCTAAAGGAATTAGCCTCCTCATCCTCTGAGAGCGCCGCAGTCATAGCCTTGTATCGCCTGCAACAGGGAACTTTCCGTTGTTTCCAAAAAAGCCGCTAAACTCCATGGAGTCCTATTACCAAGTGTGTTCTGCTCACGTGATCACCGTCCCTGCAGCTCTGCCTTTCAGTGGTGTGCTTTGTCTGGCAGATAACACATTCTCCAAGTCGGAGCTCACATTTTCAAACTCTTCCCTCCTTGAAGGTTTTCCTTCCAACTCTTACCCTTACTCCAATCTCTTCACTCCACTCCTAGGTCTGATGGAGGAATCTAGTATCTGATGGCATTTATTTTTAGCATGAGGCTCATTCCTCCCCAGATTCTAACCCTGTAAGGAAAGGAGCATATTCTCCTCATTATGGTTTGTAACGTAGTAAACGGTTATTTCTCTATTATCCGAGGAGCCAGACAGGTGGCAGAACTTTTTTTTTTAAATGTATTTTTATTGATTTTAGCGAAGGGAGAAAAATATATTAACATCAATGATGAGAGGAATCATTGATTGGCTGCCTCCTGCATGTGCCCTATAGGGGATTGAGCCCGCAACCCGGGCATGTGCCCTTGGCTGGAATTGAACCTGGGACCCTTCACTCCACAGGCCGATGCTCTCAGCTAAGGTGGCAAAACTTCCTTGTTCCTCATTCAGAAGTAATTTACATTATTTCTGAGCATGTGTGTTTAATTCACATCTCATATATCCTGTAGGTACTTGACAGATACCCACATGATTCAGATTACAGTAAGAACAGCTTCTCTAATTTCTATTTATGGGTTCAAAAATATAGGAAATAGTCATACTTCCTAAGAGATGAGTTTTGGTTAAGAAAAGAGAAGAGACCCCTGTGGAATAATCTGAAACCCAGAATTTCACATGGGATTTTAACGTTCCACGAGGCTGAATCACTGCAAAAAGGATTG
The DNA here is from genome assembly GCA_004026805.1 of Lasiurus borealis. NCBI lineage: Eukaryota > Metazoa > Chordata > Mammalia > Chiroptera > Vespertilionidae > Lasiurus > Lasiurus borealis. The sequence goes on along the minus strand of PVJN01037452.1, from coordinate 11,944 downwards.
TGTGGAGAGTAATTACTTTCAACTTTAAAGAGAATTGGAGCCACTGGAGATGAGATAGGATTTCAGGAGTGTTTTGTGAGAGAGGTTTTGAGTAGACCAAGCTGGAAGCCAAGCAGACTGCAGGAGCCGGAGCAGAGGCTTGGGGTGGAACGGGAGCTGGGTATGGGCAGTGCCACAGCATCTCGGACAAGCTGATACATCAACCCTACACTGAGCTGCCATTCCCAAGCTGATAAGACATGATCCATCCTTGGAGGAGATTCCAACCCTCCTATCTCTTCTTGTTGCTGTCACCGGACTCCATTTGCTGGGAGTTCTCTCGTGTCTGTATTATCAGTCATTCATCTGGCCTCCTGTCTGCTGTTCTGTGTTTCTATTTTACCTTCTATACCCAGTTTTGAACAAGATCTTATCAAGTAGTAAAGGTCAAAGATGCTTGTGTCTTTTTCAGTTAATTCCCCCCTTTTGTCACCACTGGGGAGAGGAAGAGGGAGAGAGGGGGGAGAGAGGTTTTTCAAACTAAAGAATAAGGGGAGCCCTGGCCATTTTTCTCAGTGGTTAGAGCATCGACCTGAGGATAACGTACATCATCAGTTATAGACTCAATTCCCGGTCCTGATTGGAGTGTGTGGGGAGGCAACCAATTGATGTGTCTCTTTCCCATCACTATTTCTCTCTCTTTCTCTCTGTCGCTCCCCTCCCCCCCCCCTTCTATTCTAAAAAAATAAATAGAAAAAATATCCTCGGGTAAGGATTAACATACACAAGAAAAAGAAGGGAGAAAGGTATAGATGGAATTATTTTCATCTATGAAGCTAGCATCTATGCCACAACCAAATGCTTATGTGTGTCTAATCCCGTATCTTCTGTAGGAAGATGTACAAAATTTGGTTAATTTTGCCTCTTTTCAGAAGTCTGGAAAGTTGACCTGATAGAGAGAGTCCAAGAGAGTGAAGACAATGAAGACAAACATTCCAGACAAACTCTATTCATCAGCAACAAAACCCTGATTGAAGAAGGAGGTGATGTTCTTGGTAAGACTTTCAATGTGGAAATAAACCCTTTTCCTTCAAGAAAAACATCCTATAAATGTGACTCATGTGAAAAGAGCTTAAAATCCACTTCGGAATATATTAGTAGTGACGGAAGCTATGCAAGAATGAAGCCTGGTGAATGTAGTGCCTGTGGGAAATCACTTCTCCATGTGAAGCTTGAGAAAACTCACCCAGGGGAGAAATCTTATGAATTTAATCAAAATGGGGAAGCTTATACTCTAAATAAAGAAAGTATTTATCAGAACATTCATATTTTGGAGAAACCCTTTGAATATACTGAATGCCAGAAAGCCTTTGAAAAGGATGCAGTTTTTGTTAATCCTATGGAGAAGCCCTATAAGTGGAATGAATCTGAAATAGCCTTTCTCCAGATGTCAAACCTCAGTGCACATCCAACATCTCATATGGAAATGAAACCCTATGAATGCAATGCATGTGGGAAATCCTTTTGTAAAAAGTCAAAATTCATCATACATCAGAGGACTCACACAGGAGAGAAACCGTATGCGTGTAATCAGTGTGGGAAATCCTTCTGCCAAAAGGGAACCCTCACTGTACATCAGAGAACACACACAGGGGAGAAGCCATATGAATGTAATGAATGTGGGAAAACTTTCTACCAGAAGTTACACCTCATTCAACATCAGAGAACTCACTCAGGAGAGAAGCCCTATGAATGTAGTTATTGTGGAAAATCATTTTGCCAGAAGACGCACCTCACCCAACACCAGAGAACACATTCGGGAGAGAGACCCTATGTTTGTCATGACTGTGGGAAAACCTTCTCCCAGAAGTCAGCACTTAACGACCATCACAAAATCCACACCGGCGTCAAACTCTATAAGTGTAACGAATGTGGGAAATGCTTCTGCCGCAAGTCTACCCTCACAACACATCAGAGGACGCACACCGGAGAGAAACCCTACGAATGTAATGAATGCGGGAAGTTTTTCTCTCGTTTATCCTATCTCACTGTACATTACAGAACTCATTCAGGAGAGAAACCCTATGAATGTAACGAGTGTGGGAAAACCTTCTACCTGAATTCAGCCCTCATGAGACATCAGAGAGTACACACCGGAGAGAAACCATATGAATGTAACGAATGTGGAAAATTATTCTCCCAGCTGTCATACCTCACTATACATCATAGAACTCATTCAGGAGTGAAACCCTACGAATGTAATGAGTGTGGGAAAACCTTCTACCAGAATTCAGCCCTTTGCAGACATCGGAGAATACATAAAGGGGAGAAGCCCTATGAATGTTACATATGTGGGAAATTTTTCTCTCAGATGTCATACCTCACAATACATCATAGAATCCATTCAGGAGAGAAACCTTATGAATGTAATGAATGTGGGAAAACCTTTTGTCAGAATTCAGCCCTTAATCGACATCAGAGAACGCACACTGGAGAGAAAGCCTATGAGTGTTACGAGTGTGGCAAATGCTTCTCTCAGATGTCCTATCTCACCATACATCACAGAATTCATTCTGGGGAGAAACCCTTTGAATGTAATGAATGTGGAAAGGCCTTCTCTCGAATGTCATACCTTACTGTACATTACAGAACTCATTCAGGAGAGAAACCCTATGAATGTAGCGAGTGTGGAAAAAAATTCTACCACAAATCAGCCTTCAACAGCCACCAGAGGATCCACAGGCGGGGGACTGTGAATGTGCTTGATGTGGGAAGGCTTCTCTGAAGTCACGCCTCATCTTACATCAGAGGGCTCTTTCAGTGTGGTCTTTAACTCCTACCTGTGTTAGGTCAGAGTTCACACAGGGGAACGTGGACCCACCTCTGTGCATTACTCAGACTTTAATCTGAGAATTCACAGGGCGGAAACCACAACTACAAGACACACGACTTGTTGGATACCAGGTGTAAAATGTGTGAACACAGAATGTCTGTACACTTCCATGGAGTCAGACTGTTTCACTTATCAGGGAATTCATTCCAAGGGGAGATCTGTCATTTTACAGAATAGAAAACACTCCTCTGGAAATGATTAATACTAAAAGTTATGTTTCTATTATAGTTTCAAGTTTTTTGTAATATGTATATTGTGAATAAATGTACTCCATGTAAAAATAGAAGCTATAAGACTAGATAGCTGATCAGGTCAAGACAGTCACATTAAACTCATACATGAAGTGTCAGGAGCATGCAGGCCTTTGTTAACTTGCTTTTTAGAACGGTAAATTACAGGAACTGTATGTTCATTTGGAATCATTTGTAAAGGCAATGAATCCTTATTGGAATAATTTGTAAGACGTATGTAAGATTAGCTATTTTAATAGTACAGCCATGTTAGTACTTAGTATGCATTGCCATTGAACTAGTATTTGTTATATATTAAGTACGTTTCTTCTTGTACTCTTCCCTAGCACTTACAAATGTATTTGATTATTGTTAATGAACTAAGTAACTAAACACTGCCATAATGAAGTCAGTGTTTTTTATAATGTTCACAACTACATCTGAGTCAGCAAGAGATAGAAAATGATGTATAAAATAGATAGAAAACTGCATAGGTAATTTTAAATTGTTAATGTCAGAAGCCTCCAGTAGTGAGAGAAAAAAACTAGTATTCATTGAACTCTATACATTTTAAAACTGAACTTAAGATATTCCTGTTTTTATCTAATTTTTACCTGTTTTTATTTGGATGCCTACACAAATGTAAATGTGCAAACCACCATGTGATATAACTTAGGAATTATGTGTATTTTACTTGATATGATAGCATTTTTAAACACTGTGCTCTACTCCTTCCTGTTCTGAGTGACTGAAGAACATGTCCACGCTTGTTTGTAGCAGACATTGTTTAGTAACCACCCTCGCTCGCCACTTGCTCCTGTTTGCTGGCAGAGTTTGGGTATCCATTTCTCCTTCTGGAACAGGGATAAATTCTGATCTGTTTCAACCAGTAATGATAATCCCTTTCTCATTACCAGCAAGGGGTGGTCTTGGACCCAATTTTAGACACACATGCAAAGGAGACGCCTGCCATGTTATTTTTGGAAAGGAGTCCTGCGGGTGACGTGGAATCTTGCATTGAACGTTGCCTGGCTGGGAAGTGATCCTTTATTATGTCTCTGACGTTAACTAAAGCGTGGCAGAGCAGAAAGACGAAGACCTGGGGCCCAGAAGGGGATGCTGAGCCACGGGACCAGCCTTCCGTGCCGCCACTTCGCCTCAGTACTGTGCTTCTGGGAAAGACTCAGTACCTTTTCCAGCCAGTGGATGTTGGTGGCTCTTTCATTGATAACTGACGATATACAAAGTGACACTTCCGTAGGAGTTACACAACTGAGAAGTGGGCTTTAGGTAACTCATTTATTTTGAGGTGCTGATATAGAGGTCTTATTTCCTGTAAACTTTGATGTAAGTAGGTTGAGCATTAGAAGCCATTGAGTGTATGTATGTTTCCATGAATCGTTACATCACTGACTTAAGGACCTTTGGAATCTGACAGGATCTTCCTTTTTATAATGCATGACATCGTTTGTTTAGGTTCACTCATGTCATTCATAGATTGTTGTGCACTGTCAGTTGACAACATTCGGTGTAAGAACCTCCTGTTTCTAGCGGTTACCCTGATGCCTGTGTTATTTGAATAATTTATTCCTCACCACAGAGAAGAATGGCCACGTTTTTTTCATTATTTCCACCACTCGTGGCACCTGTGCTGTTGCTTAGCACTTTCCCTCTGTGTCCTAGGTGACTGTGCCTGTGCCACCTAACAGGACTCAAAGGTCTGTTAGTCTGTAGGTTAGTTCTGTATTAGAACCATGTATTCAGTTCAAGAGGCCACCCCTTCAGTATATTTGTTGAAATGACATCTACCAAGGTTTTCCACACTCGTGTTATCATTAGATCTTCCATACACAGTCTGCATTTTAAGTAAAATATTTGAAAAGTTTACATGCTTACCACATTCTTTTCCTCTGATGGAGCCCTCGCATAGAAGGCCTGTACGTGTAAGCGGTCCTACATGGCCTCTTCAGGAATCCAGAAAGGTAAACTGCTCAGTTTCCCAAATTTCCGAGTTGTCATGTTATTTTACCTCTGAAGTTAGCATGTTCTGGCTTAGCTGGCCCTGTTTCTCCTCTTCCTTTAAGTACTTCCTAAGCGGTACCTGAAGTAATGGTTTGTCTCAGGTGGGATGGAATGGGCCATCTGAAAAGGTCTGAACTATTCAGGCTATCATGGGAAGACCCACAGCCAGTCAGTGACAGAAAGCACAGGTGGGCTGGCTCAGACAGAACAGTCCAGTCAGTGTGAGTTCTTGCTTTGTGAACACAGAGACCTCATGATGAGTGGTGTGCGCAGATTAGGAGTCCTGAGGGATGTTCAAGGGCTGAGCAAGAGGCCACCCCTTCCTGGCACGTGGAGGTGAGATGCTCCCGTTTTTTTAATCCTCCTGGGGTCAGTGAAGCATTGGTTCAGTGGTTGCTCAAATAGGTCAGAAGGAAGACATGGGCTACATTCTAGCAGAGATGACAGTCATCTCTTTATGCCTCTTCACAAAGCCTGGCTGGGGCTCCAGTTAAACAGCAAGGAAATACATTTTTTAATCCTATTGCTTTTTTCTTCTCATCACAGCGATACCTACCATCACAAATAAATTGCTTTCCTTTCTTTTAATCTAAAGTCTTCTAATTCCTGCCAAATGGAGGACCTAGCACAGGCTGCTGACTTGTTTCCATAGCCCAACTCTGAGAGGCCACGGAGGTAAGAGCAGGTCATGGGCCACAGGACTGGCCTGCATGGGAGCCAGCACTGACATGGCTCCCGAGGGGAGGTACTGGCACCAGATGCTGTTGGGCAGGCGAAGAAATCTTGTATTGGAATAGTTTTCTACACTGTTCACGTTCTCGCCCTCCATGGTGCCTTCCTGAGACAGCTGAGCATCAACCTATGAACCAGGAGGTCAGGGTTTGATTCCCGGCTGGAGAGCATGCCCAGGTTATGGGCTCAATCCCCAGTGTGGGGCTGCAGGAGGCAGCCAATCAATGATTCTGATCACTGATATTTCTGTCTTTCCCTCTTCCTCTGTGAAATCAATGAAAATATATCTTTTTTTTTTAATATATTTTATTGATTTTTTTTTCAGAGAGGAAGGGAGAGGGATGGAAAGTTAGAAACATCGATGAGAGAGACATCGATCAGCTGCCTCCTGCACACCCCCTACTGGGGATGTGCCCGAAACCAAGGTACATGCCTTAACGGGAATCAAATCTGGGACCTTTCAGTCCGCAGGCCGACACTCTATCCACTAAGCCAAACCGGTTCCGGCTATATCTCTTATTTTTAAAGACACCATCAACACAGTGAAATGCAACCCACAGGATGGATGGCAGAAAATTCAAGTAATTTGGTGGCTTAAGGACCACATGACCTACATAGACCAGAGCTACGCACTCACTTTTCATTTACTTAGAAAAAGGCTTTTAATCGAATTCCACTTTTCCACCTTAACATGTGAACACAATAATATCACACAAAAGCTATGAAACCCGCTGGAAGATGAGGGATAAAGAACTCACCTGGGGCTTGCTCGTTTTTCATTGTTCTTGGGAGAGAGTAGAAATCTGGGGAAGGCGTTCCTGGAAAGCGGGAGAGGAGGAAAGAGGGACAGAATGAGAACTGGCCGGCCCTGCGGCACCTGGACTGTCCTCCTAAACCCGCTACACACCAGCTGGAAACCTGCAACCCTGGAGAAGGAGAGGAAGGTCACACATCCCTCCCTTTGTGACTCCTTCAACCTACAATGTTCACTGCTCCTTTAATTACCGGTCTCCCTCTCACTAACACAGAAACATTTAAATCAGAAATATCAAGGCAGCGCCAAGACCGGTTTGGCTCAGTGGATAGAGCGTCGGCCTGCAGACTGAAGGGTCCCGGGTTCGATTCCGGTCAAGGGCATGTACCTTGGTTGTGGGCACATCCCCAGTGGGGGGCGCACAGGAGGCGGCTGATGGATGTCTCTCTCTCATCTATGTTTCTGACTCTCTGTCCCTCTCCCTTCCTCTCTGTAAAAAATCAATAAAATATATATTTTTTAAAAGTTTATATCCGAAACCGGTGTGGCTCAGTGGATAGAGCATCGGCCTGTGGACTGAAGGGTCCCAGGTTCGATTCCAGTCAAGGGCATGGACCTTGGTGGCGGGCGCATCCCCAGTGTGGGGCGTGCAGGAGGCAGCTGATCGATGTCTCTCATCAATGTTTCTGGCTTTCTATCCCTCTCCTTTACTTTCTGTAAAAAATCAACAAAATATATTAAAGTATATATATATATATATATATATATATATATATATATATATATATATATATATATCAAGGCAGATAATAGCATCTCAAAAGACAAAATACGATGCGCTAATTTAAAGTGCTATTTTTTGGGGGGGAGTGGGGCCTACAAGGGCTACTCTGTGTATCTGAGTCCCCATAAAGCTTTGGGAAGGGGATCGGCGCTCAAACCCGGGCTACGCGCACGGGGTCCGCGCGGGGCGCACAGCCGGGCTCACCTCGGCTCCCTCACCGCGGGGCGCAGGCCCGTCGTCCACCGCCGCTGCGCTCTGGGCCGCGCCCGCCGCCTCGCGGCCTGGAGAGTGAGACCCCGCGACTAGCGCGGCCTCTCCCCGAGCGCGGCACTGGCTGCGCCTTCGCTCGCGCCTCTACCCGGCGCGGACACCCCCGCAGCCGCCTCCGCCCGACGGCAGAACCCGCGCCGTCCACACGCGCCCAGCGCTCAGGTAGGCGGAGCCGGCACGCACGCCCGGGAGCGACGTGCGCCTGCGCACAGGTCTCGCCGGAGGCTCCGCCCACACGCGGGGCGGGGCCTGCGCGGAGCCCTTCGGGACCCGCCTCCCTTCTTCTCCGCCTCTCGCTTCCCCTCGCTCCTCCCCGTCACCCCACGGTCCGTTCCTCCGCGAAGGGATGAGGGTGAGGGTCGCCCTCATGGCCGCCAAAAGGGAGCGGCTGGCCGAGACCGGTGTGGCTCAGTGGGTAGAACGTCGGCTTGCGGACTTAAAGGTCCCAGGTTTGATTCCGGTCAAGGGCATGTACCTTGGTGGCGGGCACATCCCCAGTGTGGGGCGTGCAGGAGGCAGCTGATAGATGTCTCTCTCATCGATGTTTCTGACTCTATCCCTCTCCCTTCCTCTCTGTAAAAATTCAATAAAATATATATATAAAAATCTGTGTGGCTGCACAAAGATATATGTGCAAGCATCAGTGGACAGAGCGTAGGCCTGACTGAGGACCAAAGGGTCCAGGGTTTGATTGCAATCAAGGGCACATTTCTTGGTTGCAGGCTCCTCCCTGGCTCAGGCTCTCTTTCACTTTCTAAAAGTCAGTGGAAAAACATCCTCAGGTGAGGATTCACACACACGGGGTGGAGGTGGGGAGAATCCACATGGCAGCGGTGTTCATCATAGTGAGACGCTGGGAACTACCAACGTCTGGTCCCCATTGACAGAAGGGTGGCATCAGTTGTGATGCGCGCCTGGAATGAAGCGCTGTGACGGCGCAGTTAAGATGCGGGAGGTAGGGAAGAATGCCATCGTACAGATATTAAGTGACAAAATCAAGCTGCGAGGACATATGTAAAGTATGTTCGTAGTTTAAAAGCATTTCCACGGACTCGGGCGCAGGGTGCACCCGCGCGGCCCCTGGTGGCCGTTCGTGGTATGACGCTTCAGGACATGGACCGTGTGTGGACCGCCTTTTGGTGCTGTTGGCATCCTTACAAGCGCTGTGGTGTGCATTTTGCAAACAGGCAAAAAAACCAAGGAACAAGGATCATAAAGCTTTATTTAATAAATATAACCAAAGATTTCAAAATACTTTATTCCGTAGATAGCCAATTGAAGGAAGGAAAGAAGGGACAGAGGAAATGCAGGCGGAGAGGATGGGGAAGGAAGGGTGGGGGAGAAAGGGAGGAGGTTGGGGAACCGTGAGCTGTGAGAGAACAGGAACGTTACGAGTGGAAGCGAGAGGGGTGCTGGGGGCTCTGACCCCCCAAGTGCCACCTCTCATGGGTCACCTCTCGGCCGGGGGGGGGGGGCATCCCTCCTTGGCAATGATGGGAGCTGCTCACTGACCCTTTCGGAATGCGTCAGAGCCCCAGAAACCCGGAAGTCCTCTCACCGCCAGGAAAGCTGCCCTTTAGTCTCTGACCATCAAGTTTGAAGCCCCACCCCCTCTCTTCCCCTCTTAAGATAAAAACAGAAAATTGCCCGGCCGATGGGCAGCCCTAGCGGGGAGCACTTCATCTTTCTGAACGGACTTTGAGATCCTCAAGGCTGTCCTTTCGGACTCGTCTTTTTCATGGAATCTGAAATAGCGGTTCTGTTCTGATGCCCCCAAATCACATGTGAACACAGAGTTTACCCTCCGGCTCCTACTTTCAAGTCCCCGGGGAAAGGACAGTGGCTAGATCTGGTCTGGGGACATGTGCTGAGAAGTCAACATCAGTCAAAGGTAGGTGTCTGGGGCCCAGAGCAGTTGACCCTGGATGGTGTGGGGGCCTCTGGGGAGGGGGCTGGGGCTCAGGCACATTTCTGGACCACCGGGCCGGGGTTGGGGGGAGAGGGGGCAGGGGAAGGCTGGCCCCAACCCCCCTAAGCACAGTGCCGGCCCGGTGGAGCTGGGTGTTACAGGATCTGTGGCAGTGCTCGGATCCCAGCAACGGGGGGTGGGCACAGACAGCAGGGTCAGAGCTGGCGAGGGGCTGACTCCTCACGGACCAGCCCGGTTCCCTCAAAGAAAAAACTAGAAAATGTTGGCGGAAACCAGACGGGCCCCAGGCCTCACAGGGCCTCCCCCGGGGCAGCCAGGAGCGGCGACAACACGGAGTTCAGCCAGGAAGCTTGTTTCTCGTCTTTATTAAAGCTTGGTCCTCCTGCCCGCGGCCCGGAGCCGGGCAGCAGCCGCCGCCGGGGCCAGGACGGACAGCGCGGAGCCAGGCCCCAGCCACGCGGGGCCAGCCCCAGGCGCCCTGGGCCCTTCCTGAGGCCCCCGTCCCACAGGGAGGGAGAGGAGGCCGGGGACCAGGGCCGCTGCCCTCCTTACCACCCACCCCCCACCCAGCCCGGCTAGGTCATGCCACGCCAGCCAGGCCCTCTCCCCACCCACCGACTACTGGGCCTCCTACTCCAGCCCCCGACTCCAGGCTCCAGGGCCGTGTCTACGCTACAACGGAAGGAACTAGGTCTAGAAGGGAATGCAGTTGCGACAACATCGGTGTTCTGGTCCCACCGGCACAGGCCAGAGGCGTTAGGGATGGGAGGGGTCTCACAGGAGCTGTTACCGTGGGGTCCCAAGGCCCAGCTGGAGGTGGGGTGCGGCCGGGTGCGGGCCTTGCATAGTTGGTGCTGGGCTTGCCGTTCAGCCCGGGGCCTGTGCCCGCTCTGGGAGGGGAGTCTGAGCAGAAACTGTCTGCCGCCCGGGAGGACTAAGGCGAGAAGTGGAGCTAAAGGGACCTCGGGGGTCTTGGGCCTCGGTGGTGGGTGTGAGGCCTCATCTTGGCACCGACCTCGGCCACTGGACACTGGTTACTGAGTCTAAGTGCGTGCCGGGCGGGCCCCTGGAGAGATGGCAGTGGGAGGGGTGAAGGCTGGGGCCCAGGCCCTGATCTCTGAGTTCTGAGTGAGTGTGCGCCCTCAGGGCCGGGGCGAGCACCGAGGACGCAGAGGAAGGCGGAGAGGGAAGCGACTGGTGTCTAGCACCTGGCCCTCCTTGGTGCTCAAGCGGGACAAGGAGTGGTGACCCCGAGAATAAGGCTGTCAACTCCCCGGGGCCACAGGTTCCTTCCTCCACCAGATCCTTGGGCCGCGGGCGATGGGAATAAACCAAAGCTGCCGGGCTGCAGCTCCACCCGGGGAGGCCCTGAGCTCCCAGAGGCCCTCAGCCGCTCCCTGCGGGGCAGGGGAGTCAGCAATCCCCGGGGCAGCTCCCCCCCCCCACAGGACTCCCCTCTTCTGTGAGACCCGGCTGCAGACGCCCGGCCACCTGTTCTGAGACCCCGAGTGAAATAAATAGCTTGGCCCGGCATCCGCACCCCCGGCTTCACGGCACCGGCCAGGGATGGAGGTGTCTTTGTGGGGTGCCGGCCCCCCTCGCCTCCTCCGCGTGCGCTCCCACAGCTGGGCGGGCGGGCGGGAGGGAGGGCGGGCTGCGGAAGGCACCGCCCCAGGACTGGTCCCTGAGCCCCGAGGGGCCGGAGGAAGGGGCTGGCGCAGCAGCTGGTACCCTGGCCGCCGGGAGGGCCGGTGGCCTCGCCGGCTGTGCGCCCCCCCCCCCACCCGGCCTCAGAGGACGCCCCCCCGGGCACCCACGAGCGGCGCGGGCTCGGAGCTGAAGCTGGTGCCGCCCGCGAACTCCAGCAGGGCGCTGCCCCGCTCCCCGGGGGGCCCCGCGCTGGCGCCCGGCGGCGGCCCCTTGGCGGGCGCCTGGGCCTTGGGCGCAGGGGCGTTGGCGTTGGCGTTGGGGCCGGGCGCGCCCCCCGCGTTGCGGTGCGTCTTCATGTGCGTGAGCAGGTGCGAGCTCTGCGAGAAGCGGCGGCCGCAGCTGGCGCAGGCGTAGGGCCGCTCGCCCGTGTGCGTGCGCTGGTGCGTGACCAGCACGGAGCGCTGCGAGAAGCGCTTGCCGCACTCGGGGCACGGGAAGGGGCGCTCGCCCGTGTGGCCGCGCCGGTGCTTGGCCAGGTTGGAGCGCTGCGCGAAGCCGCGGCCGCAGTCGGCGCAGCGGAAGGGCTTCTCGCCCGTGTGCGTGCGCCGGTGCCGCTTGAAGTCCGAGCTGTGGCCGAAGCCCTTGCCGCAGTCCGGGCAGCGGTGCGGCTTCTCCTCCGCGTGCGCCCACTGGTGCCGCG
>PVJN01037451.1:0-20908 GCA_004026805.1 Lasiurus borealis | reverse complement strand
TGTCTTTCTTCCACTTTCCTTTCCCCCTCCTCCCAGCGATAACTTGGGACAAACAGTTCAGCCTTTGTCTCCACACAGATAAAAGCACCTGTAAGCAATGCTCTGTCCAGTAGTTCTGTGTGCTGATTTCTCAAATCTGCAATAATCCATCAGGCTAATGTTTCTACCTGAAAATAAATAATGTTTGCTTCACCTTTTTTGTTTATAGTTCTGTGCTGTATGCATAACTTGTGTAGATGTATTTCTATGAAGTAAATTGTTACATCTCCATGATTCTGCGTCATGGCTGATTTTGCTTTTCAAAGATTTTATAATAGCAGCTTGAAGAACGTAAAATGTGGAGAGAAAGTGGGAGGAGACTCCTTCCTAAGGTTTAAAATTAAGCCTGTTGCATAAATTTGAGAGAATTTCCATAATTGAAATTTTTAAAAAATGAGAGGTGAGGTCTTTTTTTTCCTAATTGAACTTTGAGAAATCAATTTTCTTTTGTTTTACTGACTGTTCCAAAATTTTATTTGATGTAAAAATCCCTTTGTTCTCCATCCTACCACTGAAGAGAAACTGAGTGGCTTGTTTTATTTTGATGACTGTCGTTTTCCACTTAAATGGCCTTATGTGGAGCATCCCCCAGTGGGTGCTCATCCCCACGTGGTGCATCCTTCACACTAAACTCGGGCAGTGACCTCTGTGAAGTGTGGAACTGTAAAAACTGCTCAGGGGCCTGTCTCCCTGGTCCCTGCAGAGGCTCTGACAGGTGAGAGCACCTATACCTTGACATGGAGGAAGGGGTGGCATTTCTGCAGTTCTGATATAGCATAGGAGCTAAGCCGTTTTATCCAGCAGAGCTAGGTTAACGAAAGAACCGATTTGTTTTCAACTGTTCTGATACCTTTTTACAAACTAAGCACAAAGATTTTTATGTGAACATAGCATTTTGTTCTTTTTTTAATCGGGGTTCTGTTAAAATTTAGACCTGTGTATAAACAAAGTAATGTCTCCTATTAAAATATCTGTATTTGACATTTTATTCATGTTGTGGCCCTGGCAGATTTGCCCTCATTGATTCACCGCCTACTGAGTACCTATGATGGTTTTTTAATCCAATTCTGGAGCTTAAGTGTTTAATAAGAATTGGTAGTTATCTGTTTAAACACTCAGTCTCTACCCTACACTTTCCTCAGCAACCCTTGGTTAGTTAGGAGCAGGAAGGCTTCCCCATTGTAAAGCAACCTCCCTTGGCAGAGGCCTTAATATTGCATCGTAAAGAAAATGTATTTCATTTGCTGTTACTCCAGTTATGCCTTAAATTTATTTGCTTAGTAATCCTATCACCAAGGGCCAATTTTTAGGTACCCTTTATACATGTAAACAGTTGGGTAGTGATCTAATATTCTGTTGTCCTTTAATTTGCTGAGATGGAGTCAGTCAGATGTTGGGCAGCTAGCACCAAGTATGTTGTGGTTTGTTCCACAATGACTGGTTTAATCTGCTTTGTATATATTTTACTGGAACTTTTTAAGAAAGGAGAGGGAGTTGCATGTAATTCCATCCCCCCTCATGCCTCCTCCCCAAAGGGAATTGTAAGGTCTAGGTAGTCTGGGGACAGACATGAAGAAAGTTGTAGATACCTTAGCCTAATTCAGCAGAAACCTAAACACAGCCACGCATAAGGATACAGATTTCTCTTCCTGTTCCTCAGCTCTATTGTCCTGTATTTATATTGGTAAACTTCCTCTCACCTTCACAGTTTATAAAGAAGGTAAGAGCCAAAGTCCCTTTTTTCTGCATTGGACAACACTTCAGTACGGAACTCCAGAAGGCTGTGACAGTCACTCCTGAACTTCCCTAGGGCCATCTGTGCATAAAGTCTCTAAGGCTGAATGATGAAGCCCCAACTTCTGCATCTAAGAAATTAGGTTCAAGTCTTGGTTTTCCATAGGAAGGATTCTCGCCAGCGAATTGGAGGTTTGTCTTCCCGCTGCCTCATCAGGTTTTGAGGCTGTGCTCTGTGCTCCCGATTTTTGTCAGTGAGGACAAACTCAGGAAATGGCAATGTTGCTGATATTCCAAGAAAAAAAAAAAAGTTAAGAAAGGAGACTTGGCAGGGGAAAGACATGTTAGTGCATTCAGAAACCATGTCCTTTGAGGGTATTCTGGATGCTAGTACCCATTCCCCTTTAGCAAAAATGATCAAACTTTGCATTCATTTATCTTAGTCTGGATTTTATGACCCGTTTTTCCCTACTGTAATAAGAATGTTTGGAAATGTCATATTCTGTATTTCTAACTCTCTGAGAAATGCTCATATGAGTCTTAGGTCTGCCATGGCAGGAGCTGGCATACCAGCTCAAGGGTAACTAGTGTCAAATCACTGAAAATGCTTCCTTTGTTACCTCAAAAAGGTCCCAGACAGAATATAGCATTTATATTTCTAGAAAATAGAGGGTTGACTGTTTTCTGAGAATAGGAGTAAATTCTGGTTGCAAGGAAAAGTTCTTAGCTCTAAAGACTTACCTGCATAAAGGAAACATTCTTTAATACTGGAAGAGGTGGTTTTATTTTTACAACAAGCCTACTCATGACCAAACCTATAACCAATTGCTAATCTCCTGTGTAAAGCATTTTTTTTCTCTCTGATCTGAAACAGTGATTTATATGAACTGTTGGAATAATGGAACCTCAAACTACAGATGTGTATGTAAAATTGCATAAATGCACTGACTTCCTTCTCCCTGGATATATTTTTAATAAACAGCGTTATCTTATATGGTCAGTTTTATTAAATTATGCACAACTAGAGGGTTCTGAGCAGTGGTATGCTTGCATGCGTGGCTTTTGGAAAGCTTCCTTGTTTTGATAAGTGCCAGTAACCTTATTTTTTGGAGGCAGATTATGGAAAATGTTGTAGGAGGCAAATATATTCAGAGAGGTGACCTAACGCTTGCTTGTTAGTGGAGAGGTTTATACTTGGGTGTAAGATAGTCCTGGGAAGTGGTGCCTTTGGGGTTGGGAGGTTCCTGTCAATGTGCAGAGATAACAGAGCCTTAGCTTTCATGACCGGCTGCTCGAGAGCAGTCCATTTCACTGAAGCAGAGTGAAATTAATTGGGAAAGCAAGGGAGCTGAATTTTTTTTTTTGAGTGATTATTAAATTTAGGGGTGTTTATTTTGGGGGATGGAGTTATTCTTTTTAAGAGAACAAATGCAAAATATACATATATGTATACAGATACCCACCATACATGTATATGCACGCATACGTACATGTTCTAAATTAATAGTTGAATTTTAGAGGAAGGAGTAGAGAGAAATATCAGTGTGAGAGCACAACATTGATCAGTTGCCTCCTGCACACCCCCTTTTGGGGATCAAGTCCAGAGTCCCGGCATGTGCCCTGAGGGAAATCATACTGGCAACCTGTTACACAGGAAGACACCCAACCAGTCAAGCCACACCAGCTGTGGCCACACATACATTAAATATTGGTATAACTGCCTAAGGATAAAAGCACACTTTCCTCTTGGTCTGTAAAGTAACTAAGTCACAGATGAAAGGAACAGCTAAAGCCAAGCCCATACAAGATAGGCATGTACATAAAAGTTGTCATCCTTGCAATGTTGCCAATTTGTGTGGGAGCTGAAAAGCTCATTTTTGGTTGATGCAATGATAGGAATCGATACTGGCATGTGAATGGTGTATACAGAAGTTTACATGTTAGTGGCTGGCCAGTATTCCAGTAAAAAGCACAGTGTCCTTTGAGACTGCATTTGGTAGGAGGATATGTAGCCATTGAATTAGCTATCATAACTCACATGCTTAGTGTGGCACCTACAAACTCCTCTCTTGTCCTCGGCCAGATTAGTAACCTCAGTGTTATTTGGCCTGTGTTCCTGCCCAGAAATGATGCCGAATTACCTATGCCACTCCCAAGTGAGCAGGCACCCCCCAGAAACCCCAAATGCATATTTTGTTCAAGAATTGGCCTTGGGAATTGGGCAACCTTGATAGACAGCTAAGGTGTTTGTATCTCAAATACTCTGTTATGGCTTCATGGCCCAAGCACTTGGGTTGATAGCACTCTGACAATTCAGGTTTCGGGGAGAGATTTTAATGTCTGCTGTATTACTAAGATGCGTTTACTAGGGACATTAGATTAAGAATTTGCATTATTGCCTTGCTGGTGTAGCACAGTGGTTAACATGAACCTAAAAATACAGAGGTCACAGTTTAATTCCCAAGCAGGGCACATTCCCAGGTTGGCTGGATCCCCAGCAGGGGTGTGTGTAGGAGGCACCCAATGAATCTCATCATTGACATTTCTATCCTTCCCTCTCCCTTTCTAAAAGTCAATAAAAATATATTTTTGAGGTTGCTTAAGGGACAGGTCTATTTGCATTGGCTGGTTGTTACATGGGTGGTTGACATAAAGAAGCAGGTTGTTTGAAATGATTGCCTAAAACAAAGTGATGGGAGGAGGAAAGCCCCATGTACTCCGTTTGGTGGTCCCTTCTCAGTGAGGGGTCAGGGCTCTGCTAGACCCGTTCATCCAGTCAATTCTGTTCGGTTCCCAAAGTGTGACCTGATCAGTCAGTCACTTCAGTGAAACAGAGTATCCAGCTCTCAGAATCCAGGCATGGTGAGAACTTGTGTGCAGAGCCTGGTCAATACATGTGATGTTTTCAGCTTTCAACCTGCAGGAGGCTCAGGTGCAACTTTGGTTGTCCCCAATCTGGGTTCATCTGACACCAGCCACCTCCACCGAGCCACTGAAGTTCAACCCCAACAAAATCAAAGTTGTATACCTGCGGTGCACTGGTGGAGAAGTGGGTGCCCTATCTGCCCTGAGCCCCAGGTGCCCCCCTAGGCCCGTCTCCAAAAAAGGTTAGTGATGACACTGCCAAAGCAACCGGTGATTGGAAGGGTCTGAGGATTATGTGAAACTGACCAGAACAGACAAATCCAGACCAAGGTAGTGCCTTACTGCCTCTGCCCTGACCATCAAAGCCCTCAAAGAGCCTTCTAAGAGACAGAAAGAAAAAACACATTAAACATTGAGTGGAAGTACCACTTTTGATGAGATTGTCAGCATTGCCCGACAGATGCGGCACCAATCGGTGAGAGCTCTCTGGAACCATTAAAGAGATCCTGGGGACTGCTCAGTCTGTGCGTAGCAATGTTGATGGCCGCCACCCTTGCGACATAGATGATATCAACAGTGGTGCAGTGGAATGTCTGGCTAGTTCAAGAACTACAAAGGAAAATATTTCCATTAAAAATTATTTGACAACCAAGAAAAAAGGTCGTGGAGCAGGAAGAGTGCTGGCCATTTCCTAGCTAGTCATGACTCTTCTCTGCATTTGTCATCCTAAGGGTATGTTTTAATATTAATATTTTTACAGTCTTGGGTGTGATTCTTCAAAATTTCTTCCAGTATTTCTTGACAAAGGCATATGGGCATTTTGTTGGCACATTGTTCCTGGCTGTTGTGGAGCACAGGACTTTCCTGGCTCTGATGGCAGTAGCTTCCTCTAGTGATGGTGACAATGCAGAATGCCTCCTCATACTTTGAAATATCACAGTGTTGTCCCTGGCTGAGTGTTCATGTTTGCAAATTTGGAAAGCATTCAGATTTATACTCAGCCAGTCATGGTTAATAACAAATCACAACTTTGCAGAACTTATGAACAGGCACAAGATAAGAAGAGAAAGGTAAACATATACTTAGCCAGTGTATTTTTATCCCTGTTTATTTTTTAAATATAGTTTTTATTGATTTTTTACAGAGAGGAAGGGAGATCATCGATGTTTTTATGAGAAAGAAACATTGCTCAGCTGCCTCCTACACCCCCTACTGAAGATGTGCCCTCAACCAAGGTACATGCCCTTGACCGCAATCAAACCTGGGACCCTTCAGTCCACAGGCCAACACTCCAGCCACTGAGCCAAACCAGTTATGGCTATCCCTGTTTTATATACGTATAAGATTGAGGAGACGTAGGTGATTTGCTGTGTCCCTGAGCTAGTAAGTGGCATCAGGCGTCCTGAGGTGAAAAGGTAACCATATGTATTGGGCACTTTTTCTGTATGTGTGTGTGTGTGTATGCATGTGCATGTGTATATTATAAAACAACACGAAAAATAAATTCACAGCTACAAAAGCACAGAGTGACAGGCCCTACTACCTGAATGGTACTGAAGTGTTGCCAAATTCATCAGAACCATTAATATTTTTTGTATCTCTTGAGTTTTAAAATGAATACATTATTTTTTTCCTACCAGTAAAAAGGGAAATAGCCTGATTTAAGGGTTCATCGAAACTTGTAAGCTCTGGCCAGGTGGTTCAGTTGATTGAAGCTTCAACCTGAGCACCAAAAGGTGGTGGTTCAATTACCAGTCAGGACACAAACATTTTCGGGCACTTGTGGGAGGCAACTGATGGATGTTTCCTCTGTTTTCTCCATTAAGAGAGAAAAGAAGGGAGGGAAGGAGAAAGAGAGGAAGAAAGAGCAGAGGGGAGGGAGGGAAGTTAGAAAAGGAAAATAAATGTTTTGAACTTAAATAGGAAAAAAATAGAGGCAAAGCCACTTCTTCAGGCCCTTTGTTCAGGTCCTTGCAGATTGGGAATGAGGAGACCGCCAGACTTGTCAATTTGTCTCCTAACCGTCCACTGCCTATTTCCCCCTGGAGCCCGGCAGCAGCCAGGCAGGTGAGAGGAAGATGCAACCTGTGATCCTCCTCTGTTAAAAGGTCATTGACCCTGTGTTTGTGGAGCATGAATAGATGCAGGTGTTACTAGGAGAGAGAATGACACCAGATAAATAGATCACTTCACTGCCTGTAGGAGGTATTTAATATTTTAACAGCATATTTAATTATTCAGAGGCATTTCTTTGCTCCTTGTGCAGGTGATGAAAATTGCTGTGAAGCACAGATAGCTTTTTTTAAAAAGTTATTCAATTAAGGGGTTTAGTTACCTCTGTAGTTTCAGGTTGGTGCCATTAACTGGATGACTGGGTGTTACTCTCTTTTTGGGTGACATCAATTTTGAATTTGTGTGTAAGAGTTTTCATATAAAATTTTATTTTATCCTCGTTTATTTGCTGGCTTAAAAAATATTCCTATGATTGCTAGCACAGCAGTTGTCTCGGGAATCAAGTTTAATTGATAAACGAATGCAGAAAATGGATGGATGGAGTAGGCCTCTATCTGTCTGAAGCCTACCGTCCAGAGCTAGCAAAGTTTCTAGCAATCACCTGGTCCAGCTTCCTCATGTTTCAGGTGGAGAAAGAAGTCAAGAAAGTTCAGGGACCTGATCGTGTGGCCGGTAAGTGGCTGAGCCAAGACTCTGAGCCCAGCCTGGGCTTGCTTTCCGCCCTGGACACCTGCAAAGTTCAGATTAGAAGGCATTAAAGTTATCCCTCGCCCCTCCCATCCAACCCAAAAATTTCTTTTCCAGGGTCCTCTCCCAGGATCTTGCTCTTCACCCATGGATCCTCCTGTTTCTCAATCCATCCTTTGGAAGCTCAAATTACTAAAATTTAGAAACTGTTGCTGGAAAAAAATTTATGTTTAATTTCCACATCTGACTTTGAATCTAGTCACAAAAACACTTACTAGAAGTCTGCTCTTCTTTTTTAATCATTGAAAAATGAGTGGTTGGTAGAATATGACTCCTTCTAGGGAATTTTTTTTTTCTATTCTCCCATTTCTCCCTGAGATTATTATCAGTAATTTCACAGAAATCTTTTTGAAGCTACTATCCAAGGAAATAGCAAATATTGGTTTCTTATCTAAGTGGTTTTAATTGATGTTGAGACTAAATTATGCCAAAAGGAAGAGGACATTTCTAGGCAGAAAAGCTCATCTTGGTGTGGAGTTGAAATCTGCCTCCACTGCCCTGGTGACTCATTCTAGTACAGCCTTTTATAATCAATCATCCATCCTAAATAGCATCTAATCCTCTTTCCATGTGGTAGCTCTTGAAATAGTTGGAATACAATCTCATTTCTCCTTCTGATTTCCCGTGCCAATATTTTTCTTCTCTTGCTACACTTTCTACATTTTTCTTAAATTCCCAGTGACCGTCCCACCTTATTCCTTTAACAATGCCAGTGTTACTCAGTCTCCCTCAAGTACCTGACATCTTGTCATTTGTTTGTGTGCCCTCTTCATATGGTGGTGCTTAGACTGGGGCAATGACTTCTGTGCTCTAGGCTGTCAGACCACAAGGAGTTGCTCTCTTGTTGCAGATAGTTTACTTATGTCCATGGAGCCTGAGATTGTAGTCACTTTCTTGGCTGCCGTGTCATCATTTTAATTAATATTGAACGTGTGATAGATGTTACCTCTCAGTCTGTTTCAGCTTGATGTTTCTATCTGCCCATTCCCTTGGTCAGTGAATCATACAAATACTTGTGTACTCTTGGTTTAGAGGTTTTGGGGTCATGCTCCCAGGGACCGCGTGTGGAGAATGGGCTGTTCCAGCCTGGGACTCCTCACTTAGTATGCAGGACTGGATACTGCCAGCCACATGCCTCTCCCATCTTGCCATGTGTTCCTGGGATCCTTCTCAGCCTTTGCTACGGTCACTGCAGGTCCAGAGTTCTCTCTGTCTTTTCTCTCCTTGTCAGAGAAAATACTGATCAGCCATTTGTGGATGGTTTTGCAAAGGATGGGAAAGTGTCTCTTATAATGACCAGAGGTGAAAATAACTGGGGGTTGGGGGGCAGGGGAAGGACACGGGCAGGACAATCTGAGATTTGACCCTCTTAGAACTGTCAAAACTTGGAGTCTGGAAATTGCCTCTGGGAACAGGAGATGACAGTAAGTGTTTATCTCATATTACCTGTCTGTCCCATCACTTGCCCAAGGCCCTTTGCAACAATGATACTCTGTAGAAACCAAACACCTCACACTCTTGGCTCAGAAACATGCTATCAACGCCCTTTCATGTTGCCTGTGAAGATGGCTGTCTCTTCTCAGAGACTCACTTTCCCAGAGATAATACACAGTGACTATTGTTTCCATTCTAAGCTTTTACTATTTCTTTCCTTTTACTTGTTTTGCATTTAGACTGCTCTTTTTTTCCAGTTTCCCAAGGTGGAAGGTTAAGTTATTCAAAGGAAATCTTCATTATTTAATATCACATTATTGATAACCTCTAGTTGTTGAAACACTCTTATCATACCTTTAGTATTTGATAGTTTCTTTTAATTCTTTGAACCTGTTTTTTAGAGCTTTTTTAAAATGTTTGTTTAGTAAGTCCAAAAGAAATCTTTGTCTAGGTTCCTCTTTGCTACTTCCCGCATTGTGTATAAAACACACTTTTGTTTCTTTGCCTATCTTACAATGTTTCTGGTGGAAATTGGGTATCCTATATAATAAAAAGGTAATATTCAAATTGACCCTAATGGCAGAACAACCGCTTGACCAGTCACTATGAGGCGCACTGACCACCTCTTGGTACCTTTCCCTGGCCGTCAGGCTCTAATTGCCTGACAGCAAACGGGGAACTGGGATGTGTTGGTGGGGCGGGGTGTGTGTGTGTGTGTGTGTGTGTGCGGCTGCCAAGCAGGCCGAACAGGCAACCTTTTGGTCCCTCTCCTTGGTCATCAGGCTCCGATCAGTTGATGGCGAATGGGGAAGGGGTGGGGGGTGACAGTGGAGGGTGGGGCTGGCTGTGGGCAGCCGGGGAAGATGTCCCTGCTTGCAGGCCAGGTCTAGGGACTGTACGTGAGCATGAATTTTGTGCACTGGTCCTCTCGTCTTTTATAATAGAATGCAGCAATTCTGGAAATCTTATTTCCCCTCCCAAGGTTTATTGTTGTTTATATAGTAATTTTGGGGAGGGGGGCTAATTTTGTGCAGTCTGTATTTTTAAATCATGTGTCTGCTGGTCTCTGCTTCACTAGTATGATGGACAGCTAATGATTAGACATTGACTTCTTTAAATGCATGAAGCAGTAAATGCCTGAATCTTTGCCGTGTGTGTGTGTGTGTGTGTGTGTGTGTGTGTGTGTGTGTGTGTTGGCAGGTGGTTTACAACTCTACCTTAGCCTTCACTTTTGGCTTGTACGAAGCTTCAAAGTCAGCCAGAAATGAAAGATAGGGCCTTATCAGGTCTTCCCTGGGCATGTACACAGCCCTGTGAATGTGCACTGTCTTCTTGCTTCTCAGGAATATGTCAGAGCTTTTCCAAGCCTCCTGTAGATATCTCACGTCCCAGCTTTTGCTTTTAAGTTTTTTAGTCTGCCCCAAGTTGTTTTACTACTTCAAGTAGCTGCAATTTCAAACAATGGGCACGTATTGTTTGTTTGTTTACAAATGCTCTAGGAAGAGGGTTGTTTAAATGGAGTGTGCACTGAGTAAGGTTATCTTACTAATAAAAGCCTAGCTGTGATGCCCTCATGCTGTCACAAGATGGTTGCACGCACAGTGGGCACACGCAGGTGGGCTGGGCTGGGCTTGATGCTGTGTGTGGCACGCGGCCAGGCCGGGGGTTCCACAGCTCCAGCCTACATCTTTGGGGCAATCCATTGAGGAGCCCTGGATGGGTGAGTGGGGTCTACCTTTTTGAGGCGATTGATTGAGGGGCTCCCGCACTGTGACAGGCACAGGCCAGGCTAGGGGGACCCCCTCCCCCATGCATGAATTTTATGCACCAGCCACTAGTATAATAATAAGCTTAAGAGAGTTTTGAGGATTCTGCCCAACAGGTCACATAGTGACAGTGCTCTTGGGATAGGCTTTGGGGGAACTCCAGACCCATTTTCCTCCCTCGTGGGCTGCGAGGCTGATGACTTTCATAATTCCCATATTTGGGGGGCTGTTGTTTTCAAGGCTCCTGTGGAGCTGGGGGAAGGGGAGGGGACTAAGGCAAGCTCAAGCACAGAACTCAGTGTTCTCACCGAGATTCAGCAGGTTTTCTTTTTTCTTTTTTTTAAAAATATATTTTATTGAATTTTTACAGAGAGGAAAGGAGAGGGATAGAGAGTTAGAAACATCGATGAGAGAGACATCGATCAGCTGCCTCCTGCACGCCCCCTATGGGGAATGTGCCCGCAACCAGGATACATGCCCTTGACCGGAATCGAACCCGGGACCCTTCAGTCCGCAGGCCGACGCTCTATCCACTGAGCCAAACCGGTTCGGCTCAGCAGGTTTTCTTGAACAAGTGTTCCTCAGGTGCCACAGGTATGCAGTCAGTGTTCTCGCTTGTTTTGCAGAGGTGTGGATTTTCAGAGGTCCTTCCTCCACCATTTCAGGAATGTTTCTACAGGAATTTGGTAATAGACTTGTGTGTGTAAGTGTGTGTGTGTGTGTGTGTGTGTGTGTGTGTATGTGTGTAAATAACCCTACCTGACTTCTTTCTAAAATTACACATAACCATCAGAGAGACAGGTGTAATTCATCAAATTAACCCTGAATGAGAACTTGATCATAGTAGTGATGGGGGTTAGTGAGAGAGCGGAAGGCCAAGAACAATGGCGGCACTAAAAAGAGAGCTCTTCTATTTCCCTAATTTCCTGAAAAGTCCCTCCCTGTGGGCCAGGGATGATGGGTGATTGTGTGTGTGTGTGTGTGCATGTACATGCACATGTGTGTTTGTTCATGGTTAGAAAATCACAGGAGAAGCCAGGAGATAGACAAGACTGCTCCTGCATCGGAGATTGGAAGACAGGAAGCTGGTCTTGCAGGTCCTGTGTCTCTCTGGGTGGGTCCCTCTTTCTGCTTTAGTTTTGGTGTCAGTGAAAACAATGTTGATTTGCTAGCCTAATGTACTTCTGGCTAGAAATTTTGTAATTCTATGAGTGTATTAGAAACCTACAAAAGATAGCAAACCACACTTAAAGTGAAGTAGTAAGAGTTTGAAGCTTTTAAAATTTATTCTTTTTCAAAAGTATTTTTCCCTTTTATATAACAATGAAACAACAGAACTACTGAGTCCCACACTGACCTGAGACATCTTTACTCTTTACTGATAACAATGGACCGAGTGTTCTGATTTAGCCACTGCCCCAGGGTGGCCTTTCTTTCTGGGAGCGGAGCGATTGTTTGACTCATTGGAGGGAGAAGCAGCCACTTGCCCAGACAAGGACAGATTACACACAGATGAGGTCAGGTCACTGTCACCAATAATGGAGGAAGGATGGTTGTGTAGGGCACCAATAAAGTGTGTTGATAAATCCTCTCAAGCAGAACTTGAGGAGTTCTGCTGAGATCAGGAGTTGAGTTGGAAGCACATTTTGTGAACTGAAATCCCACTGGGGATCTCAGGGTCTCTTCCAGTGCCCCTAATTTCCAGGAGGCTGAATTTATCAGCTTACCTTTTAAAACCAAGGCTAGTCCTACTTGAAGCAAAATAGTGCTATAAGCAAGTTTCCTGTAGCGCTTAACCATTTTTCCTTAACCCCTAGATCTGCATTGATTACATGCTTTTGGCTGTGTGCATGTCTCCAGGGTGAGCCTCAACTTCATTCACAGCAAGAGGTAAGTGACTAGTAACAGCTTTCAACTCTTCCTAGTTGAGGGACAATGGTTTCAAAGGGATCTGCTATAGACTCAAAAATAGCAGATAGCCCTAGCTGGGTTGGCTCAATAGATAGAGCAGTGGCCTGTGGACTGAAAGGTACCAGGTTTGATTCCAGCCAAGGGCACAAGCCTGGGTTGCAGGCTAGATCCCCATAGTGGGCATGCAGGAGACAGCCAATCAATGGTTCTCTCTCTTCATTGATTTTTCTATCTCTTTATTCCTCACCCTTCCTCTCTGAAATCAATAAAAATACATTTAAAACAAAAGAATAATAGATAAATGGTACCCCATGGGCTGGTCCTGGTCTTATTAGAATTGTCAAAGGTGCTATGGTGGTGGTGGTGACGGGGGTGGGAGGGGTAAGGAGTGGGGGGGGGGGGGGGGGGGGGGGGGGGGGGGGGGGGGGGGGGGGGGGGGGGGGGGGGGGGGGGGGGGAGGAGAGGGCTGTAGTGATTGATTAGTGATGCCTGCTGTCTATTAGCAGGAGTTACCATGGTAATGATACCTGCCAGGCCCCGTGCACAGGGCAGACCTCTGCTCCACAGTTCATAGGAATTGGGCTTGATGATGAGCCCGGCCACTACCTACGGACTGAGTTTCTGAGAGAAGGAAATGAGAAGATGTGAGTTAGATGAGAAGATGTATTTAGAGTGTTCAGCCAGGTATGTGATTAGCAAGCAGTTCTGCTTCCCTAGGCTCATCTTTCCGTTCCCCACAACACACCCTCCATCATTTGTGAATTAGTGAATGCTGCCTATAAAAACAGGTCAAAGAAATGAATCTAGTGATTGGTTTTGAAGACTCTGCTCAACAAAGAGGGAAGCATTGGGTATAGGTGTGTGTGTGTGTGTGTGTGTGTGTGAAGGAGGGTCACTGGTCACTGGGGCTTCCCTGCAAGCTTCTGAAGTCACCCTTTATGGATTGCTTCCTTTTTTAAAAACTTAAAAGTTATTATTAGAGCCAAGACCGGTTTGGCTCCGTGGATAGAGTGTTGGTCTGTGGACTGTAAGGTCCCGGGTTTGATTCCAGTCGGGGGCATGTACCTTGCTTGCGGGCACATCTCCATTGTGGGGCGTGCAGGAGGCAGCTGATCAATGTCTCTCTCTCATCGATGTTCTGACTTTCTATCATTCTCCATTCCTCTCTGTCAATAATATATATATATATATATTTAAAAAGTTATTATTAGAGTAAAAGAAACATAGCAAAGTGTAAAAATCATAAGGGTGGCCGCGATCGGTTTGGCTCAGTGGATAGAGCGTCGGCTTGCGGATTGAAAGGTCCCAGGTTCGATTCCAGTTGGGGGCATGTACCTTGCTTGTGGGCACATCTCCACTGTGGGGTGTGCAGGAGGCAGCTGATGGATGTCTCTTTCTCATCTATGTTTCTGACTTTCTGTCTCCCTTCCTCTCTGTAAAAAATCAATAAAATATATTTTTTTAAAAATCATTAGGGTGAGTAGCTCCATGAATTTTCATATACCCATGTAACTATGATCCATGTAAAAATTAAATAATAAAAAAAGCCCAACATGGCCAGAGTGCTCAGTGTTTTGAACCAGGAGATCATGGATTCAATTCCCAGTCATGGCATATGCCCAGGTTATGGGCTCAATTCCCAGTGTGGGACGTGCGGGAGGCAGCCAATTGATGATTCACTCTCATCATTGATATTTCTCTCCTCTATTTCTCTCTCTGAAATCAATTAAAAAATGTTTTTTTTTTAAATGGAGCATCACCAAGCATCCCAGAGTTTTGGTATTGCTGCCTCCTCCTCTTTTCCCTCAGAGATACCCCTTGCTCTGCCTTGTCACATTAGCCATTAATTGTTTTTCAGTATTTAGTGACATTCAACCATGTTGTTGCACAGAGTTGTGATTTGTTCATTTTTATTGAGGAATCATACTTCAGTGTATGCTGTCACCATAATTGGTTCATCTGTTCACCTGTTGGCAAACATCTGGGCTGTTTCCAGATGTTTGGAGGTGTTACCAATAGAGCTGCTAAGAACATCTTAGTTCATCTCTGTTGGTGGGTTTGACCCACATTTTTCTTGCTTTCGAGTAAAACCGTGGAGTGAAATTGCCAACTCTTAGGGTATGTTATGTTTGACATGGTGGGGAGATAGCACCAAAAAGTTGTCCAAAGTGATTGTAGCAATTTACACTCCACCAGCAGTGTCTACAAGTGTCCACTGCTCTGAGTCCTTGCTTCCTTTTCATTGTCAGTCTTTTCCATTTTAGCCATTTTAGTAGGTGTGTAGTATTATTTCAGTTTTAATTTTAGTTTCTCTGATGGCTAATGCAGATGAGCATCTTTCCATGTATTCATTGGCCCTTGAATATCCTCTTTATTGAATCGTCTTCTAGTTTTGCAACACTGTGCCTTACCATTGGAATTTTCATTTTTAGTGAGTGAATGTTATTGGCTGTACTTACTAAATGTTATCAGGCCTCCTGGTTTCCATCAGTTCAGGACTCTTGTGGTGAACTTGTTGCTAATCTCTTTGTGAGAAAGCTCAGCATTTAGAAGTGAATTTTCTCTGTACCCAACCCTCAAGGAGAACTCATTCTTTTGGAATGGCCATCACACACATTATATTGTGTTCTTAAAAATTACATTTAGCCCTAGCCAGTTTGGCTCAGTGGAAAGAGCGTTGGCCTTCAGACTGAAGGGTCCTGGGTTCAATTCCGGTCAAGGGCACATGCCTGGGTAGGCGATCCATAATTCTCTCTCATCATGGATGTTTTTTCTCTCTCCCTCTTCCTTCCTTTCTGAAATTGATAAAAATATGTGAAAAAGTACATTCAAATGAAAAATTTCCTCGCAGCAAAGGCCTCAGTCTGGGCCAGAGCCCGGTTTGCCTTATCCATGTGTGGCTCTGCTAGACAGAATGCAAGCACTGTGTATTAGTAGAATGTTCAGAAGTGTTGCAGACCCGGCTGTTTGTCTTGTTTCCACTGGTGTCCCTGGTTCCCTTCCATTCCCGGCACCTGGACTCTGCCTCTTGCCCAGCTCCTTTTGTGCCGATTCTTTCGTCGGATTGTTTGTCCTCGGATGCTGCCTGTTGGCTCACCTGTAGCTCCAGGCTCTGCAGCTGGTGGGCCACTCAGTCTCCTCTGACCACATTGCCACAACCCCAAGCCCCGCTCAGACCACACAGTTCCAAAGCATTTGGCTTCATCGTTGGTCCTTTGGGACTTATTCCCAGAATGTAAGTATGAATCAGCATCAAAACATCTATTCTTCCTGAAATGAAAACATATCCTGTGATCCCTGGATTCTGTGGCGAGCACCCCTAAATCTTTGTTTTCTAAAATTCACAATAGTTATAACCAGGACAATGATCTAAAATCCTGACGGCTTTATATTGCAGTGTGGTCAAAGACATGAAATTCACAATTTAAGCAGTTTGCAGGGGAAGAGGGGGCGGGCCAACTGGTACAATCAGAAAAATGACTGGGCACACTTCCCCTGATGAGCTGTCGGGAGTATATGAATGTTGTCTGGCTTGTGTCTATTAATTCTCATCTCAGCAGCCAATGGAATATTGGCTACTGAGTAGACTTTAATCAGTCTGTGCCATCTGCATCTAAATAAATTGGCTTAATGGTGAGATAAACGATGGCAGTTGGTTGGCTCAGGGACACGAATGTCCTTTAATTGTTGTAGCCTGTTCTTTGAAGGATGCTCCAACTGGATGCTGCCCTTTGGCGCACATGGTGCTGTGATGACATTTGCTGGTGACTCAGACCCAATGCCTCAGTTCATCACAAGACAGAGTGACACAGCAGCCCCGTATCTACAGGGGAAACTTCTGCCTGATACCAAGTCTCTCACTTTTCCTAGCGATTTAATGAGATTTCATTTTTTAAAAAAGCTGCTTTCTTTGGTGGCTGGTCAGCAAAATGGAATATGCACAAACTGTTTTCTGAGTTGCTGATTTTATTTGGAGAGCAGTTAAGCCTATTTCCTGGATTTCTTCAGTGGCACTATTTTTGGAAATGTATGATAGGAATGTACGACATGTAGCACATAACATAAAAGGCTTTTGTGAGTTGAAAATAACAATTTGGGTGTCAACTTTATTTGTATTGATAAAATAATTGGAAGTAACTAACGAACCGCTTTATAAATGGAGTTTAAAATATAAGTTACTCTGTAGCAGCACTCTTGGCTCTATTGAATCACTCTGGTCCCTTATTTTGCTCACCCCTGCCTGTAAGCTAACCCCTCTCCCCCTCCCCCCCCACTGAAGTAACCACTACTCTCCCTCCACCACCCCCTGCCCTTCCCCCTACCCCTTTCGCCCTCCCTTCCTTAGCATTGCAGGGGATGGCAACTGCATTTATCCATTTGTTCAGGACCCAAATCTAGGGGTCCTCTTTTTTTTTTTAATATATTTTATTGAGTTTTCACAGAGAGAAAGGAAGAGGGATAGAAAGTCAGAAACATCGATGAGAGAGAGACATCGATCAGCCGCCTCCTGCACACCCCACACTGAAGATGTGCCCACAAGCAAGGTACATGCCCCTGACCGGAATCGAACCCGGGATCTTTCAGTCTGCAGGCCGACACTCTATCCACTGAGCCAAACCGTTCTTGGCATAGGGGTCCTCTTTCACTCCTCTCTCTCCATCATACCCCAGGGCCAGTGTATCTGTTGTTGCTCTTACTGCCCCCCTTCCCACATACATCCCAAATTTGACCCCTTCTCTCCACTTCCAGCCCCACCATAGGGAGATCAAACCGCCTATCATCACTGTCTTCCTCTGAAGCCCATGCATCCACAGTGAGCCACAGTGATCATCTCATACTGTGAATTCAACTGAATCATTCCCTTGCTTCCCCACTGGGGAAATAATATCTAAGCTCCTTTTCATGGACTTCCAGCCTGCTTCTTTCTAGCTCCTTCTTGCTCATGTTCCCGCAGCTGGTCAGTTTTATCTCAGTTGCATGAAACAGCCAGTTAGGAGTGTGTATGCAAATCAATAAGAAAGAAACTATTAGCAATAAAACCCCAGGCAGTGGCTCCTCTAAAACTGAGTTTATTGCTCACAGAGCCTAGAAGATCTCAGAAGGGAAAGGCGAAGGTGGAGTCTGCTGGGAATCCGTTTAGTTGAAGGCAGACCTTCAAATGCAGGGGCATGATGAGGTTTGGGTAAGAGTTGTGGTCTGCCAGGATTCTGATTGGTGGGAGCAGCAAGGTCATTATTTTGAGGCAGAGGGTTATAGGGCGTAAACTCTTGGTGGTTTTTATTAAAGAGTTGATGGGTCCTTTAGGAAGTTTCTGTAATGAATAATGAATAATAATGAATATGTACCTGGGTAAAAGTGGCCTGCAGTGCAAGGGAAGACAGAGGGATAGTAAAGTCTTATTAATGTGGAGCCTAGGCTGTAGACAGTGGGCTGTGTGCATAGATGTGGGGTGGTTTCCATCTCATCTCTGAGCCATGTATGAAGTGGATGGTTTTGGTTCTTGTAACAGTGAGTACACAAAGAGAAAATACAGCCCTGGCCAGTGTTGCTAAGTGGTTCGAGCACTGGCCTATGCACTGGAGGGTCATGGGCTCGATTTCCAATCAAGGGCACATACCTTGTTTTCGAGTTAGCCCCTCGTCCATAGTCTGGGTGAGTGAGTAGGCAACCAATCATATTTCTCTCCCTCCTTCCCATCCTTCTACTCCCTCTGAAAAGCAATGGAAAAAATATCCTCAGGGGAGGGGAGGATTAACAAAACAAATAAAAGAAAATACCAATGTCTCCAAAGTACATGAAAAGCTTCTCACTTTAACTCTGGATGAGAAATATACTTGAAAACTACACTGAGGATTGAGTAGAACATCATTGTGCCCGTTAAAAAAGAAAGAACGAAAGAAAGAAAGAAAGAAAGAAAGAAAGAAAGAAAGAAAGAAAGAAAAAAAGAAAGAAAGGAAGAAAGAAAGAAGAAAGAACTACATTGAGCTATCTTTCCCACCTATTAGATTTTCAAAGATGAAAAGTTTAATAAAACCTTATGATGGGAAGGAAAATGGGGAGTCCTGTATATTCTTGGTGGAATTGTGAATTGGTAGAATCTCTAAAAAGGTCAACCTCACAATAGTTATTAAAATTATAAATGTACAGCCAGGCTGGTGTGGCTCAATGGTTGAGCATTGACCGATGAATCAGGAAGTCACGGTTCAATTGACAGGGCACATGCCCAGGTTGTGGGCTCCATCCCCAGTGTGGGGCATGCAGGAGGCAGCCAATCAATGATTCTCTCTAATTATTGATGTTTCTATCTCTCTCTCCCTCTCTCTTCCTGTCTGAAAACAATCCTATCTAATAAAAGAGTAATATACAAATTGACTGTACCTCTGCTATATCCACAAGCCATGCCCACCAGCCAATTAGGAGTGTGTATGCAAATTAACCCAATCAAAATGGCTGCGGCCATGGAACTTGGGTTTCCCTGGCAATGGAGGAAGCCAAGCTTCCTGAATGGCTGTGGACTCCACTCAAGGCTACAAAGTTTCAATTATAGAAGATAAATAAATCCCAACAAAAATGGCTGTGGCCACTGAGTGAGCAGGAAGTTTCAGTTTCCCCAGCAATGGAAGAAGCCAAGCTTTCTGCCTGCCCTGGCCTGCCTAGCCTCTGCTCAAGGCTACAAAGTTTCAATTATAGAAGGTAAATAAATCCCAGGCACCAGGGCCTCTGTTGGGTTGCCAGGGCATGTGGCCAGCCTGCAAACAATCACAGGCCCCTAAGAACGCCCACCCTGATCCAGGACACCCTTCAGGGCACACCAGCTGGCCTCCACTTATGTACCAGGCCTCTATCCTAATCTAATAAAAAAGTAATATGCAAATTGACCATCACTGCATCATACAAGATGGCTGCCCCCATGTGGACACAAGATGGCCACCACAAGATGGCCAGCAGGGGAAGGACCAGGCCTGCAAGGGAGGGCAGTTGTGGGTGATCAGGCCAGCAGCAGAGGGGCAGTTGGGAGGGACCAGGCCTATAGGGGAGGGCAGTTAGGGGTGACCAGGCTGGCAGAGAAGGGAAGTTGGAGGTGACTAGGCCTGCAAGGAAAGGCAGTTGGGGTACCCAGGCCTGCAGTGGATGGCAGTTAGTGGTTACCAGGGCTGCAGAGGAGGGCAGTTGGAGGCAATAGGGCTGGCAGGGGAGCAGTTAGGCATCAATCAGACTGGTAGGGGAGTGATTAGGGGCAATCAGGGAAGGGAGGCAGGTGTGCAGTTGGGAACCAGCAGTCCTGGATTGTGAGAGGGATGTCCGACTCCCATTTAGGCTTGATCCCAGTAGGCTCGGGCCTAAACAGGCAGTCGGACATCCCTCAAGTCCCAGATTGGAAAGGGTGCAAGCTGAGCTGAGGGACACCTGCCATGCATAAATTTCAGGTACCGGGCCTCTAGTAATACTATATATTTAAAAAATATATATATAAATGCATACACCTACTGTGAAGAATAAAAATAATCACTTATATTTATCCAGCCAGTCTGCTAATATCCAAAGGATCCAGCGTCCTGTAGAATGCTTTCTGGGGAAGTGCTGCTTTAAACATAGAAATTAGTCCTTTGATTTTGATGAAAGTTGCAAATGTTTATCTCAGTGTTTTCACTTTGCATATGGTGATTTTTGCCATGTGAAATTTTGGAATGTTATGCTGACAAATGTTTTGATCTTTTTTCAGTGGCTTATGAACATGTGCCACACTCTAAGATTGTAAAAATATTCTGCATTGGTTTCTTGCTGTGCTTTTATGGCTTCTTTTTTTGGGTTGCATTTGGTCCATTTGGAGTTTATTTAGGTGTAAGTTGTGAGAGATGAATTCTACACTATTTTTTTTTTCATATGGTGGTGACTCAGTTGTTTTAATGTATTGAGCAATTCATCCAGCTCTCAACATATACTAAATTTTCACATTTAGTTCTTTCTCTAGACTCCCTAGTCTGTTCCATAGATTTGTCTGTCAATTTAATATTGCAATTGTAGTTTTGTCTTAGGTTTTAATACCTCATAGTGTTAGTCCCACCTCATTGTCTCCTTGTTTCAAAATTCCCTGGTTCTCCTAGGTTGTTTATTTTTCTTTGTGAAGTTTAGAATCAAATTGTCTAATCTCATTGTCTGAAATCTTATTGGTAAATTCATTTATTATCTTAAATGTATAGATTAGTGTAAGGACATTTGTATTTTATGATGTTAAGTCTTCCTCTCCAAGCTCATGTTATGCCTTTCTATTTCTTCAAGTTTATTTTGTGTTTGTCAGTAATATTTTAATGTTTTCTTCAGTAGCTATTTCACATTATTTATTACTAGGCTTTCTCTTTTTGTTTCTAATATAAATAAGAATTCCTTATGTCTGTATA
>PVJN01037450.1:0-20904 GCA_004026805.1 Lasiurus borealis | reverse complement strand
AGGCCGGCCCCGCCCCCCGCCGCTCTGATAGGCTGCTCCCTCCCCCGCCTTCCTGCCCCGGATGCGGTCTGCGCGCGCAGTTTGAAGGCCGCTATATCGGGCCTCCCAGGGGTCGCGCCGGCCGCCGCGGAGGCAGGGCCTCCCGCCCAGGAAGCGTTTTCGGAGGTAAAGCGAGGTGACGCGAAGGCCGCGTCGGGCCCCGGGGAGCCAGAGGGGAAGGGAAGCCAGGCGGGCCTGACGCCCCGGTCTGACCTCGGGGCGGAAGGGAGCAGACCCCGGCCCGCCCCGCCCTCCCGCGCCCTCTCCCCCCCGGTTTCCCGCCAGGTTTGGGTCTGGAGCGCCGTGCAGGCCTCCATGCAAACGTGCAATTGTTTTCGCTGAGGAACGTACCCGCGCGTTTGACAGCGAAGTTCAGAGTGACCATTCCAGGGGTGCGTGACACGCGGACAAATCGGGGCGCCCGCGTGAAGAGCCATTGGGGCCGCCGCCAGGGCCCGCGTTCTGTGCGTGGAGAGAGGCCGCTCCATACACACGGCCGCCGCTTGTCGAATGCTTATTCTGGGAGCTTCCATTCTCACCCATTATCTTATTTTATTCCTCCCACAGCCCCTGCAGGTGGGCACCCCCTCCTCCACGCAGGCTCCAGGGAGGTTACGCGGTTTGCTTTTTGTTCCAGGAGCTCAGCGCGTGCAGGGAGGTGCGGGGAGGGCAGCCAGGGGGCAGCTGCAGAGGGGCGAGGGGGCTGGCAATCCCCCGACTGGCCAGCTGGCCGCCTCCCACGGCGGCTCAGGTCCCCTCCTGGCAGCCTAAGCTGTCAGCCAGACACCCCACGAGGGCTCCCACACTGCAAGAGGGTGCAGGCCGGGCAGAGGGGATCCTCCCCCCACCCTCCAAAGGCATGAATTTTCGTGCATTGGGCCTTCAGGAAATGATGATGACCGCTCACTCCCGGCACCTGGCCACGCCCAGGCCCACGGGCCAGTTTCAACTCCTGGGTCACGCCCACTTGCCTTTCCCAAAGGCTTTCCCTTCACGGCTGGGGTCAACTTGTGTCACCTGCGGGACCGGCTGCAAAAAGAAATTACTGACCCAGCAGACGGGGCCTCCAGCCACCAAACCAAGGGAATTAGTATAATTGACGGGGAAACAGAAAACGGCTGCTGCTGCTTTACCTGCAGCGGCACTTTGGTACGGAACCTGCGCACAGGGAGGGCCTGGCCCAGCACAGGGCCCCTCTCCCGGCGCCCTCCTTGGGAAGAACTGGATGTGAACCACGGTCAGGAGTGGGAGTGGGTCCCCTTCTCCAGGCTTAACTGCAGCAACAGAAACAGAACTAACAACACTGTCCTCTCCGATTCGGGGGGGGCGGTTCAGAAAGACTCTCAAGTCGGTTCCTGGGGCCTGGGCGTGGCCAGGTGCAGGGAGTGAGTGGTCATTATCTTTTCCTGAAGGCCTAGTGCCCGAAAATCCATGCACTCGGAGGGTGGGGGGAGGATCCCCTCTGCCCGGCATGCACCCTCTTGCAGTCTGGGAGCCCCCGGGGGGTGTCTGGCTGACAGCTTAGGCTGCCGGGAGGGGACCTGAGCCACAGTGGGAGGGGACCCGCTGGCCAGTCGGGGGGACTGCCAGCCCCATCGCCCCTCTGCAGCTGCCCCCTGATTGCCCTCCCCTCCCTGTACCCACTGGCACCTGCCTTGGCTGGCCTGGCGCCACCCACTTGCTGGCCCTGCCCCCTGCGGTTCTGCTGTTTGGTCATTTTGCAGATTAGGCTTTTATGATATAGGATGAGGTGAGAAGGCTGGGCAACGAGACACAAACTGGGTAGCTGGTTTAGGGCGAGATTCTGGAGTTCGGTCTTCTTGCAGTAAACCAGACTGTACAGTGAGGGATGCTCTGAGGCAGTGGTTCTCAACCTGTGGGTCGAGACCCCTTTGGGGGTCGAACGACCCTTTCACAGGGGTCGCCTAAGACCATCGGGAAATGCAGATATTTACATCACGATGCATCACAGTAGCAACATTTCATGGTTGGGGGTCACCACCACAGGAGGAGCTGTATGCAAGGGTCACGGCCTTAGGAAGGTTGAGAACCACTGCCTGAGGCATGAGTGAGTGGCCCTATGCAGAGTTATGACAATGGATTTAAGGGTGAAGAGTCTGGCAGAGGTAGGTTTTTTTGGAGACCCTCTGGAGGTAGTGGAAAGAAGGAACTGGAAAAGGACTGTATGTCCTATCCCTTATTGGAGGCTTTTGGGAAATGTAAACAGGAGTTACTTCTGTTCAGGCATAGACAGGTGAAGCAATTGAAGTGGGGAAGACCCACGCGTCAGTGAATTAGTTTTACTTCTTAAGGTGTTATTCATCTGGAAAGCTAATTTCTATAATACTATTACTGTGAGTTTTTAAAAAAATATATATTTTATTGATTTTTTTTAGAGAGGAAGAGAGGAGAGGGATAGAAACATTGATGAGAGAGAGACATTGATCAGCTGCCTCCTGCATGCCCCCTACTGGGGATGTGCCCACAACTAAGGTACATGCCCTTGTCCGGAATCAAACCTGGGACCTTTCAGTCTGCAAACCAATGCTCTATCCACTGAGCCAAACCGGTTTTGGCACTGTGAGTGAGTGTTAATCACATACTTTATTTTGAAAAGTTTAGCCGTGGGCAAAATAACATAAATGTTTTCCAAAAGACCATAAAAGGATTATATTAAGAAAACATTGCCCAATACTAGAACCTTACTAAATGCTAGAACTAACACATAAGTGCCAGAAAACACAAAATACTGTCTATTCTTTTTTATTTTTAAATATATGTTATTGATTTTTTACAAAGAGGAAGGGAGAGGGATAGAGAGTCGGAAACATCGATGAGAGAGAGACATTGATCAGCTGCCTCCTGCACGCCCCCTACTGGGGATGTGCCCGCAACCAAGGCACATGCCCTTGACCGGAACCGAACCCGGGACCCTTCAGTCCGCAGGCAGACTCTATCCACTGAGCCAAACCGGTCTCAGCTGATGTTTCTATTCTCGGGGCAGAGGGGAAATGGGAATAAGAATTGGCTTGTGATGAAACAAGCAGGAAGACTGGGCTGGGCAGAACCATGCAAGGCAGGCCTCAGATCTCCCTCGGAGCCAGTTGTCATAAAGCACGCGCCCCCTTGCCCAGCTGTTCCTGGGAACCAGGCCATCAAGTGGCACAGCGGGCAAGTCTAGGCACAAACCGAGGAAAACCAGGCTGTTTAGCTTGTTTGTCGTCTGCCATCTCTCCACCTCACTCCCCACTTCCCCTCCTCCAGAACCTACAGTTCCGCTAATCCTTTTAGCATAGCTGGCCTTTTATCGAGCCTGACCACCTTTGGTTGTCAAATCAGTATCAAACACGATTAAGTAAAAACTCTGGTGCAATGTTTAGAAAGAAATAATAGAGCTCTTAAAGCCTAGGATTTAAAAAAATATATATTTTATTGGTTTTTTACAGAGAGGAAGGAAGAGGGATAGAGAGTTAGAAACATCGATCAGAGAGAGATATCGATCAGCCACCTCCTGCACACCCCCTACTGGAGATGTGCCCGCAACCAAGGTACATGCCCTTGACCAGCATCGAACCTGGGACCCCTCAGTCCACAGGCCGACACTCTATCCACTGAGCCAAACCAGTTTCGGCAAAGCCTACGATTTTAAAGTACAACAAATACTTTTCTTTGGAACTTGGAAACTTAAATAAAAATAGTTATGGTCGCTCTGTGAAAAGGGGTTTTGCTGTGCAGTGATGTAAAGTAAAACGGAACTCTTTCCCCACCAGGAATTCCAAGTGTTTCTGAAATGGTTCCACAGAGGGTAGGAATGGGGAATCCGATAGTCCCAAACCAGAATGCCTGGTGCATTCCTGTTCCCGTGGCCTCTGCTGGTGCCCTCCAGCGGGAATATCCCAGCCCCAGTTGTCTCAACCCAGCTGTTAAAAGTTTCAAACTGTGCAAAGAACTTGAAGGCATCGTATATAATAAAGAACTAATATGCTAATTAGACCTGATGGTGGAACAACATTCCCGAAGGACCAGTGGGCGGGGCTGCGAAGGCCGAGTCCCTTGCATGAATTTTTTGCATTGAGCCTGTAGTAACATTTGTTGAACTTCTCTTTTTTTTCTGTTGACATTCATGGTTTTCTCAGGCCAACAGGTGCTAAACTGGTTTTCCACTGTGTCTCCAGGACTTTCAAGTATGACACAGTCCCATGGTCATACCAATAATTTTACAAAATCAAAAACATCTTTGTGCTGAAACCTGTTTGGCTCAGTGGATGGAGCGTTGGCCTGCGGACTAGGGGGTCCCGGGTTTGATTCCGGTCAAGGGCATGTGCCTTGGTTGCGGGCACACCCCCAGTGGGGAGCGTGCAGGAGGCAGCTGATCAATGTCTCTCTCTCATCCATGCTTCTAGCTCTCTATCCCTCTCCCTTCCTCTCTGTAAAAAATCAATAAAATATATTTTAAAAAAAACACATCTTTGTGATGTCAGTGCCCCACTAAGTGTGAACATCTACATGGTTATTCCCCGTCACTGATTGGCTAGGTACTTGAGCATCTGATTGCATTCTGTGTTTATGTTCTTCATTAAGTAATTGGAAGGCTTTATTAAAAGTCACATTTCACAAAAAAGTCAGTTTCTCAATTATGTTGTCTAAATGTGGGTTTTTTTATCTGTATGTGAAGCAGATTAAAGTGAACTGAATACTCAGAATCTAGCAATAAGGAGACACACCACTTTGTATTGGAAAAATTAAAGCAGTTTTATTAAAACTTGCCCCATCTCTTCAATCCAATGAATTACATTCCTTTTCTAAGCATATCGGTTATGAAATTTAGGTTGATACCTTTAGGACTATATTTCTGTTCTTGGTTTATAATTTATGATTTTCATGAGGATTAACTGTAACTTGGAGAGAAGAGTTTTAGGTCTGTTAAGTTTGAAGTCAGATCGGAATCTCTGGATAATAACTTTTTTCTTTTTTTAACCATGTCATGACATTCCTTCCTATCCTCTATCTGTTAGGGTGATTCTATTTTTTTCTTCCAGGGAATGCCATGAGTTTGTGTTGTCTCCGAGTTTTCTGCTAAAATTCAAGAGGCTGCTTATCTATCACCTTGGTAAGTACAAGTACTAGAAAGACAGTGCCAAAGGTAAATAGGAGCTTTACCCTCAAATGCTTTAGTATATATCATTATTTCACTTAAACTAACGTATCGGTTTTCAACATAGACCAATTAGGATGTAAATGTTATTAATGAAGAGGGAAACTATATGAGTTATGTATTTCTCTATGAAAACCAGGCCAAAACTTGTTGGCTTTAACAAAACAACAAATTTAACAGATCTGTGGGTTGCCCGGGCAGGTCTTCAGCCGGTCTCACCAGAATTTCCTTGGGCTCACTCATGCATTGAATTCGGATGAGGTTGCATAATCCAAAATGGCTGAGCTCATATCAGTTGATAGTTGTTGGTGCTGCTGTTAGCAGGGGGACCTTGATTCTCCTCCAGATTCTTTCATCCTCTCTGAGGCTGGAGTTACAGCATGACACGCTCAAGGAAGGGACTCCCAGATAGCCAAAGCGCTCATTAGCCCTCTGTTTGCTTTATGTTCGTTGATATGACATGGCCAAAGCAAGTCACATGTCCAGGCCGAGTCAGTATGGGAATGGGCTTAGATGGCATTTCAGGAAGGGAGAGGGATAAATAGTTAGACACATCGATGAGAGAGAAACATGGATCAGCTGCCTCCTGCACACTCCCTACTGGGGATGTGCCGGCAAGCAAGGTACATGCCCTTGACTGGAATCGAACCTGGGACCCTTCAGTCCGCAGGTCAATGCTCTATCCACTGAGCCAAACCAGTCAGGGCAATGGCATCTCTTGATGAGAAGAATGGCAATGTGTGGCCATTTTCAATCTATACTCCCTCTCCCCCCACACACAAACTCTCACACACTCATAACCCTTCTAAAAACCTGTTCCTTTTCCTTTGTAAGTAAACCATAAACTCAAATTGGAAAAGTATTGCCTGGCTTCTTACCTTCGTGTGGTTAACATGAAAGCATTGGATGCAAACAAAAACAAAACAGATGTCACTAATAAACAGGAGTTAAAATGCAGTCCTTCACAGTCATTAAATTAACAGACAGAATAAAGACTTACTTATTCCTTTTTAAAATCATCCTTATGATTACTGCAGACATGCAGAGCAAAACTAGCCAATATTGTATTTCACTTTTATCCCCTGAGTTATCCTCCCAACGAACAGTGGTGTTGAGAGCATGGAGGAGAAACGGAAGAAAAGGGCGGTAAGAGCCGCACAGTGGAGCTTAGAAATGAACTCTGTAACAGTAGCACAAGAATGATGGCCAAGGTAGGAGCACCAGCTGGGAAAGTGGAGAGCACTTGATGCAATAAAATGGTCATAATAGATGCCCTGACTGGTTTGGCTCAGTGGATAGAGTGTTGGCCTGCGGACTGAAGGGTCCCAGGTTCGGTTTTGGTCGGGGGCATGTACCTTGGTTGCGGGCACATCCCATGTGGGGGGTGTGCAGGAGGCAGCTGATGGATGTTTCTAACTCTCTATCCCTCTCTTTTCTTCTCTGTAAAAAAAGAAATCAATAAAATATATATTTTTAAAAAAATGGTCATAATAGAAACCACAATGATACAAAAACACATCTACATGAGGCCTTGTAATTTACGAACATTTTCATAAGTCTTTTGTATCTATCCTCAAGGTAACTACGTAAAATACGTATTAAAAAAGAGATTGGTTCCCGTTCTGAGGTGAGGAAGATTCAGGGAGCTTGTCCCAAACCATAGCGTTGTTAGATAGAGAGCCAGGACCTAAAGGTTTCTAATGACCAGCTGTTCTCCTTTCCCGGAAAACTTCATGCAAGACATCCAATAGAGAGCAGAGTAGGAATGAGTTTGGAAGTTTTACAACAGTATCCTAAACGAAGACATCGATATCCTTAGGTGTAATCGATAGCCATCTCACATGGGATAGGGCTTGGTCTCCCCACCTTCTGAACCGATGAAGAGAAGATGGGAAGCAAAACTGAAGCTAATTGAGGAGCGAGCATCCAGTTACGAAAGGAAACCCTTATCCTCGGTGTACAGGCCCCGGCTGTCAAAGCCGGAAGAGCCTCCCTCTGTTTGGAAATTATTTCCTCGCCAAACGCAAGCTTTTAATTTTGTTAAAAGCTGCAAAGAGGTAATGTCATTTCTTCCTTGTTTTTACAGCTACTATAACTTAAGATTTCTAAGTTTTTCTTTATTTCAGGCCACATATCCACCCAAAGAATTTCATTGTGGTCACATGATTTAGGAAAAACATCCCTGTGAGTCATTAGCCATTTCCTTTATATTAATAATGAAAAAGAATGACATGTCTAGTGCCAGTTAATTTTAAAGATTTTAGTGACATGCAAATGAAGCGGTGCTTAGAGGAACAGTGGCCATGTTTCCCAAACTATTCTGATAAGATCTGAGTGAGCTTCTTTCAAGGCAAAGAAGGGGCCTTGTCTTGAACAAACGTTTAGCACTAAGTTTTTATACAGTAGAAACTGATAAGTAATAGAATGAGTTTTTAAGAGTAAAACTAAAACAATACTCACAGAAATATAAGAAAATGAGTGGCGAATGCGATTTTTTAAAGGGCGAAATTAGGGAAAGAGGAATTGGACTTAAACAGCAGGAAATGAAAATGTCTCAAATATTATAGTTTACATTTAATAAGCTCTAGGACTTAAATCCCAGTGCCAAGCACACATGTGTTTCTATCATCTCCTTTTGTGCTTGGGAGTCATAGTGTTTCCAACATTGGGCAAGTGGGAAGGAGAGCTTGCAGCATGCTAGCCTCACAAAGGATGTGGTGCTCAAAAATAACCCAAATCAGATGTGTTTTGCACATCATTTGTTCTAGGGGCATTGCGGGGAATATAAAGAATAGGTGACCCTTCAATATCAGGTTTGAATGGTGGATTCACTTGTTCCTGGATTTTTTCAATGTACACTGTGAATGCACTTTCTCATCTTTATAATGTCCCCAATAACATTTTCTTTTTGCCAGCTTACTTTATTGTAAGGAAAAGGAATATAGAACAGGCATACCTCAGATATTACAGGTTAGGTTCTAGACCACCGCAGTAAAGTGAGTTTCTCTCGGTAAAGCTGGTCGTAATCTTTTTGCTGCTGTAGGGTGTTGCCTTCAACTTGTAAGACACACATCTGAGGTGCAATAAAATGAGGTGTGCCTGTACATGTACAAATACGTGTTAATCGACTGTTTTTGTTATTGTAAGACTTCTGATCACCAGTAGGCTATTAGTAAAGTTTTTAGGGAGTCAAAAGTTAGACACAGATTTTATTTTTTTAAAATATATTTTATTGATTTTTTTACAGAGAGGAAGGGAGAGGGATAGAAAGTCAGAAACATCGATGAGAGAGAGACATCGATCAGCCGCCTCCTGCACGCCCCACTGTGGAGATGTGCCCACAACCAAGGTACATACCCCTGACCGGAATCGAACCTGGGACCCTTCAGTCTGCAGGCCAATGCTCTATCCGCTGAGCCAAACCGGTCTCGGCTAGACACAGATTTTTGACTGTATGGGTG
Source organism: Lasiurus borealis (assembly GCA_004026805.1). Lineage (NCBI taxonomy): Eukaryota > Metazoa > Chordata > Mammalia > Chiroptera > Vespertilionidae > Lasiurus > Lasiurus borealis. The sequence continues at coordinate 12,249 of PVJN01037450.1, read as the reverse complement.
TCGGCCCCTAACTCCTGCATTGTTTAAAGGTCAACTGTGTAATGAAAAGATGCATATATGAAATCTAGCATAAATATATTGTGGTTCTGATCATTGATGCTGTATAAAAACTCAGTGCTAAACTTTTGTTTAAAACAAGGCCCCTTCTTTGCCTTGTGAGGAGAAGCTCACTCAGATCTTATCAGAATAGTTTGGGAAACATAAGAAACACTTTTCATGCTTATTCTGTGTAAACCAAATTCAGGTATCACAAGTGTAAATACGACAGATTCATTTGATCTTGAATTAAAAAACATATATGGTTGCCGCACTTAAACCATCAACAGCCTATAAAATTTATTTGTGGAAGATGTTGAATAGGATCACGCCACTTAGTCCTCCTAGGAGTTCTCACTCATGAAAATGGAAGTTTAGTTTCTTTAGGCTCAACAGCTACCGCCAGCTAAAAGGAGACAGAGGAACTTGAGTTTTCCTTTATTGGAAAAAACTTTATGGCAGCAGACACAAACAGTTATATCAGGTGCCACAGCAATTAACTTAAAGATTGGTTTCTCATAGAAAAGACAATTAACTTACAAATATTCCATTTAAAAAATTGTTTCCCACATTTTTTTATATGTACTAAAGAATTATTTTATCCCAAATCATTTATAATGTTTAGTTTTAAAAAATAAGTTTAATTTCATAAGTTAACAAATACAATTATAATCGGAAGTCAAACTAGACTGATTGAAAACTGATTTTTTCCTTTCTCTTTTTAACTTGAATATCCTAATTTCTGCATTAAATGTGCATTACTTAAAAACAAACAAATAAATAAATAAATAAAACAAAACAAATAAAAAAATGTGCATTACTTGAGTGACTAAAAATAAATACAAATAACTAGATTTTGATTGGCATAGATCTAGTGATTATTTTTTTATTTTTAATAATATGTTTAGTAAAATGTTCAAATTCCAGTGTTTGATAATTTTAATAGTAAAACTCTTTATGGACATTTAATAGCTATAGTTGACTAGATTTTCATTTTATTAGTTTTTGAATTTTTTTGATTTTACAAAGGATGTTCATGTATTTGCTTTGGAATGCGAAGTGGGCGATGGACAACGTATTTACCTTGTAACAAGCTATGTTCAACTTTGGTTTCATTATAAATCCCGGTAAGTAGTTTGTACAGGACAGCACATTAAATTACATTTCCTGCACCTAGAATTGTTTGTGAAATGAATTCAGACTGAATGGGCTTTGGTTGTTCTCAATCACATAATTAGAATTGAATTCTGGAGCTTCCTTGTCACAACATTAAATTATCTCACTAGGTGCTGGGAGAAGAAAGAGTGTGTGTGTGTGTGTGTGTGTGTGTGTGTGTGTGTGTGTGTGTATCACCTCCTAACAGCTTCCCTTCCAGCCTGATTGATGCCTAACTGCTCCCCTGCCAGCCTAATTGCCCCTATCTGCCCTCCCCTGCAGGCCTAGTCATCCCTAACTGCCTTCTCCTGCAGGCCTGGTCATTCCTAACTGCCCTCTCCTTCAGGCCTGTTCACCCTTCACTGCCCTCCCCTGCAGGCCTGGTCCCCTCTCATCTGCTCTCTCCTGCAGACTTGGGTTCCCCCCAACTGCCTTTCCCTGCAGGCCCAGTCGCCCCCAACTTCCCTCCCCTGCTGGCCTGGTCAACCCTAAGTACCCTCCCGTGCAGGCTTGATTGCCCCCAACTGTCCTCCCTTGCAGGCCTGGTCCTTCCCAACTGCCCTCCGCTGCTGGCCATCTTGTGGCAGCTATCTTTGATTACATGCGGTGGCTATCTTTTGTGTTGGAGTGATGGTCAATTTGCATATTACTCTTTTATTAGATAGGGTAGAGGCCTGGTGCATGAGTGGGGGCCAGCTGAAGAGTGTCCCGGATCAGGTTGTGGTTCCCATAGGGTGTGGGGTGGCCTGGGCAAGGGGTTGTAGTGGTTTTCAGGCTGGCCATGTCCTCTGACAACCCAAGCGGAGGCCCTGGGATTTATTTATCTTCTATAATTGAAACTTTGTAGCCTTGAGTGGAGGCCAAGGCAGGCCAGGGTGTGCTGTAAGCTTTGCTTCTTCCATTGCCAGAGAAACCCAAGCCTCCTGCTCGCTCTGTGGCCGCAACCATCTTGGTTGGGTTAATTTGCATACTCCTGATTAGTTGGTGGGTGTGACATGTGGGTGTAGCAGCAGTATGGTCAATTTGCATATCACTCTTTTATTAGACAGGATATATAGAGACAGTTATATGTAATTAAAACAGCTAATATGGTATCTTGAGATATAAGATCAAATTCTGTGATTTAAAAGGTATTAAGATACAAACCTAACAATCATGAATTATTCAATTTAGAAAACACCTCTTACACTGCTATGAAGTCATTCCTGAAAATGCTGTTTGCAAGCTCTATTTTGATCTGGAATTTAACAAACTTGCCAATCCTGGAGCTGATGGAAAAAAGATGGTTGCATTACTCATTGAGGTAATTTACACACTCAGGTTTTTTTCCTTATATTCATCTGTCTCTTTATTTTCGTTCATTAACTGAATCTAGTCTATAGGTTATCCCCCCAAAAATATATACATACTCAAACACTGATAACTTAATTTTCACTCATTTTCAGGTTTAACTGATTTGAAATAATGAGTGAAGCTAGACTAAGCTTTGAAGAAAGAAAATTTATCTTACAGTGCCACTAGACATTTTTTTATGGGGATGCATAAAAGATAAAGTTTACAAAACCTGGCAATAGCTGATGAATTGGAGGTACACAAATACCAAACAAAGTTATTTTTGATGTTTGTGATTCCATTGCTTTGTGTTATCAGCAGTGCCTGGACCAGAACAGTCATCAGTTTGAAAACAGGCGTTGACAGAAACATTATTCATTTCTGAACATTCTTTTACAGTTTTCAAATCTGTATGTTAAAAAACAGATTTTTTAATCATTCCAAGTGTGTGTACTTTTTGGGACACGTTGTGTAGATTCCATGTTTCTCCTGTACTTGGCTACTCTTCCTTTTGACACTTATCTCTTAATATTGCTTCTTTGAGTAAAATTCTAAAAAAGAAGGAAGTTCAGTTTATGTTCATATGTTTTTTGACATTACTATATCCAGTAAAAAAAGAAGCATTGAGGACAAAGTGGCAGTTGAGGAATTTTCTGGAATTTGTTTTTGTTTTTAATTCTGTCTTCCATTATAAGTAGCTAGCAAAGTGAGAGTTTACTGAAGAGGGTAGGATCAGATAGCATGGATGGGGGGGTGCTATAATAAGACCAAACAGCACTAATAAATAGAATTTACTGCATGACTCTTAGGTAGCTGGGTGCTTGGCTGTTTACAAACATTTAATCCTGCATGTTTTAGTAACTGTTTTGCAAATGAGAAAACTGATGCTTCAAGAGAAGCAACTGGTCCTATGGCTACATGGCTAATGCTTTGTCACATGTGCCAGGCACTGTGCTAACTCTACTCTAGTTTTCTCTTTTCCTCCTTACAATAGTCCCGAAAGTTAGGGTTCTATCCCATTTGCAGTTGAGGAATGTAAAGTTTGCACTTGACCAAAGTCACAGAGCTGTTAAGTGGCAAAGCCAGAACTCAAACCTAGATCTTTCTGACTCTGATTCTTGTGCTCCTGACCCAAGTTTGTTGCCTTACTCTCCTATATCCTATGTAATAAAGAGGTAATATGCAAATTGGCCATCACTCCAACATACAATATGGCTGCCCCCATGTGGACATCTACAAGATGGCCACTACAAGATGGCCGGCAGAGAAGGGCAGTTGTGGGCGATCAGGCCAGCAGGGGAAGGCAGTTGGGAAGGACCAGGCCTGCAAGGGAGGGCAGTTGTGGGTGATCAGGCCTGTAGGGAGGCAGTTAGAGGCAATCAGGCTAGCAGGGGAGCAGTTAGGGTGTGATCAGGCTGGCAGGCAGAAGCGGTTAGGGGCAATCAGGCAGACAGGCAGGTGAGCAGTTGGGAATGAGCAGCTCTGTATTGTGAGTTATATTTGTACCAAGATATTTTACTTTTGCTCATGAAAAACATTTAAAAATATTTGTGTTTTTAGCATGTTTGTAAAGCACTTCAAGAGTTATACAGAGTTAACTGTTCAGCCGAAGATGTTTTCAACTTAGATTCTAGCACTGACGAGAAATTTAGCCGCCATTTAATATTCCAACTCTGTGATGTGGCATTTAAAGATAACATTCATGTCGGTAAGTATACTGTTTTTTTATTTTATTTATTGTTTTTAATATTCTTATTGATTTTTTACAGAGAGGAAGGGTGAGGGATATAGAGTTAGAAATATCAATGAGAGAGAAACACCGATTAGCTGCCTCCTGCATACCCTTTACTGGGGATGTGCCCACAACCAAGATACATGCCCTTGACCGGAATCAAACCCGGAACCCTTTAGTTCCCAGGCTGACGCTCTGTTCACTGAGCCAAACCGGTTAGGGCTGTTTTTTATTTATTTATATATTTATATTGATTTCAGAGAAGAAAGGAGAGGGAGACAGATAATAAACATTAATGATGAGAGAGGATCATTGATTGGCTGCCTCCTATACACCTCCTACTGGGGATGGAGCCTGCAACCTGGGCATGTGCCCTGACTGGGAATTCAACTGTGAACTACTGGTTCATAGGTAATATTTAACCATTGAGCAACACTGGCCAGCTAGTCAAGTATACTATTTTTTTAAAGTCATGGAGCTATAGTAAAAGTTCCTATTTTCCTTTTTTTCTTAGTTTGTGTACATATTTATTCGTTTTTATGGGTGTTAACCTATTCTAAAAAAAAAAAAGAAACATGTTTTTAGGCTTTGCCTTTAATTCTAGACCCATCTTCCTATGCTTGACACATTTTGGACACATTAGCCTACCCAGGAGGTTCTTGGTACTGGTGCCTGTGGGTGTAGACACTGGGATGGCCATTCATGCCTGGTATTGGTTTCTGCTGCAAGAGGAGTCACGCAGAGGTTTTCTGGTTGATACCTGAGAGGCCTAATTCAGGTCTGACCCGTGAGACCTCAGATCTGGATTTCTTTTTTTCCTTTTTTTCATTTTTTATTAATGTACTATCTTCCCATGGCTCCCCTCACCCCCAGATCTGGATTTCTGACCTTCGCTTCCGCCTTAGCTTTTAGTGCCTGAGACCTGGGGCTCGGTTTGCAGGTTACATCTCGAAGTCTTGTTTATTGTTCCAGACCACACCTTAGGGTTCACGAGGAACCTAGATGTATAAACCTGAAAACGTAACCAGCGTGCTTGTTTCTGGATGGCAAATAGAGAAACAGAGTTCCGGTTGTAAAATGAGGAGGAACAAGTGGGCAGAATGGGACACAGGAAACCAAGGTCACAATAGAAGTCACAATCCTGAGTGCTCATCCGACCGGGCGAGTAGGCAGGCATTCCTAAGTTCCAACAGCAGACCGTTCACTGAAGTTCAAGGAGCTGGTGACCCATTTCAGATCGACAAGTGCCTGCCAGTTTCCAGGGTGAAAGAACATGATCACATAAACACTGGTTGGTAACTTCAGGACCTAGGTGCTAGGTGCCCAGGGCTCCTTATTTCCCGCTGTGTTCAGTTAGCTTAGTTGTATATTGAGTCTCTGGTCGCTCATTCCTCTGGTGGTAGTAATTATAGAACCATCCTTGTCCCCTGTCAACCCTGATGGTCATTCACTGTCATGGCTCCAGTTACCACGTCTGTGTTGATGACTCTCAAAACTTTTTCTTCAGTCAAGATTATTGTTCTTGACTGTTCAGCCCCATACAGTCAGTTTCAAACTCAACACCACCAAACTCCACCTTTCCCCTAAAGCTTGTTTCTCCTGTGGCAGGTATGTCAGTGAGTGGTGTCTCCATCTGTCCAATTACCTAAGTAGAAGTGGTGTCATCTTTGATCTGTAGATGTGTTCCAGCATCCTGTTCAGTCAGCTAGCTGGCGTGATCTGTTTATGCCGCTGGAGCGCCTCAGCCCTTGAAGGATAATACGCTGCCTTCCAGAAAAACCTCCTGTCTTAGTTTGCACCCTGATCTCTCGATACTTGGCTCTTCTCGCTCTGCTGGGCTCCCAGGGCCATGTTTTCTCAGTCCGGGCCTCCGCAGTCTGATGCTGCTGTCTGAGCGGGCCTGCCTCCAGCCTGGGGTGTTAAGATCGGCGTAGAAATCCTCCCCGGGGAAGCCTTTTCTGGGGGCCAAGACTAGGCTCGCGTTCTTCTGGGTCGCAGGACTGCCCGGCGCCTGTTGCGTCAGCGATCACCACTTCCTGAGGCAGCTTCTGGTGTCTGTTTGTGTCTGTTCCACCTGATGTTTCTGGAGGGCAGGGATAGTGTTCACGGTGGTATTCTTAGAGATTGCGACATTATAATGTCTTTATCAATAACAATAATGGGGTAGTAGCAGAAGCAACAATAAGTACTAGCAGGCATTTAGTAAACTTGTTGAACAGATGACAGTATCAAGTGGGCTCTGCTGTCCGGTGTGGAGAGATTTCCTTGATGCCTGTTGACTCTCCATAGTCGGCTCTGACTCGGCACAGGCTAAATGGACATGTGTTGCTAGGGAAGAAGGGAGAACAGAAGTGTGACATGATTAGCAGTCCCTACTACATGTCTCTTCTGAAAGCAGGTGCATTCGAGCTGGGCTTAAAAATGTCAGCCTGTGGGCGAAGGAAAGAAGGGCTTTGCTGTGAGAACAGCATAAGCAGAGGGTAGAGATGGGCGTCGGTGCCTGGTTTGGGGAGCACGGGGAGCCTAGTGTGGCTGAGAGGCCTAATCGGACCTCAGGGTGCTCTCCGTGAAGGGATGGCCCGCCAGCACCAGGGATGCGGGGATTGTGGGTGAGTCCACCTCTCCCCTCAGTTCCCTCCTCCAGTGGATCTCGGTGACATTTCTAGTCCTGTTGTTAGCCTTTCAGAAAGGTGAGTTAGGGTGATTTAAGAGATCACAAAATGCTCGCAAAATGCATACGTTGGATCTGCCTAAAATGCTCTCCTGCCTGCGTGCCATAGCACCTAACATTTCTGTGGTTGACACATTTTTTGAGTTATTCCCAGCCATAAAATTGTCCCTGTATGAATGATGACGTGTGGTGATAATATTGGGGAAGGGAAGTCAAAAGCAGAGTAGTTTCCTGGGATCCTGTATTAGTGTTTATGTCAGTTACTCTGTCACGTCCTGGCCCTGTTAGCTCCCTGCCCAAGGTCAAAGGCCTCCTGAGCGCTGCCCTGGCGCCTGGTTTGAGCCAGGGCTCCACTGCTCTTGGTGCTGCCCACTCTCAGGGGATGTCATTCTGCATGGCCAGGGAAGTTAACTCTGTCCTTTTATATTAGTACTAGAGGCCCAGCGCACAAATCCGTGCACAGGTGAGGTCCAGCTGGCCCGAGCCCAGATGGGGGCTGGATCTGTCAGGAGGAGGAGATGTGGGAGGTTGGCCAGCCAGCCTGCCCCGATTGGGGCCCAATCAGGGCCGGGCCAGCTGGGGGAGGAGCTGTGGATGATTGGCCAGCAGGCCCTGCCTCCGACTGGGGGGCCAGCAGCCTGGGGGAGGGGCCATGTGTAGTTGGCTGGCCCTCCCCCTCATTGGAGTGGGGGTGCCGATCAGGGACGGAGCTGGCTGTGGGCTGAATGGGGTGGTGGGGCCGGCTTGGGGGAGGGTGCCGGAGGTTGGCTGGCTGGCCCTGCCTCCTATTGGAGTGGGAGGGGGCTATCAAAAAAGGGGCTGGTTGTGGGGAGGGGTTGCAGGCTGATTAGGATGGGAGAGGCTGATCAGGAGCTGGGCTGGCTTGGGGGCGGGGCGTGCAGGCCGAGGAAGGTTGGGGGGGGCCCCCCCCAGATGGGGCTGGTTCGCTGGCCACAGTGGGTGTCATAGCGACTGGTCATTCCAGTTGTTATGGCGTTATGGTTGCTGGCTTTTTATATACACAGATAGCTCTGTTGTCCTCACTCAGTGTTTCCCTAATCTCCCCTAATCCAGAAATAATCCTGTATGATTGCATCAAATGCTTTTGCCCTCATTTTGATGTTTAGTGTTTATAAGACAGTGGTTTGTTTCTTTGAGTAGGGTGGTAATTAAGTCTAATTTGGAGAAAGATTTTTTAATTTAAAGCATGTATATCTTATATAGCTTAAGGGTTCACGCTATCTGGAAATTAAAGTGACAAACTCAGACTATACCAGTTTTAAAGATTAAAATGAAAGATTTTTACAGCATTGCATTCTCTAATCTTATTTACATGAAGCAGCTTTACCAAATTACTTAATTTTATGGTATGTTAAATAATAAATGACAGTTTAAAGACGTTCCAGCTTCAGATGGACAAATCTCCAAGGGGAAGGGGGGGTGGAGAGAGATTAACTGGGGAATTTATATACCATATTTTCCTGCATATAAGTCGACTTTTTAACCCAAGAAAATCTTCTCAAAAGTCGGGGGTCGTCTTATACGCCGGGTGTCATCTTACAGGGCGAGTATATCCCAAACTCTATATTTTAACTGGAAAAGTTGGGGGTCATCTTATACGCTGGAAAATACGGTACATATATACATAGCCCATGGACACAGACAGTAGTGTGGTGAAGGCTTGAAGCGGAGAGTGGTGTAGAAGGGGTCAATCTGTAATGTACTCAACAATAAAAATAATTTTTTTTTAAAAAAAGGTCCAGCCACAACCGGTTTGGCTAAGTGGATAGAGCGTTGGCCTGCGGACTGAGGGGTCCCAGGTTTGATTCCGGTCAAGGGCATGTATCCTGGTTGTGGGCACATCCCCAGTAGGCGGCGTGCAGGAGGCGGCTGATCAATGTGATGTGTCTCTCTCATCGATGTTTCTAACTCTCTATCCCTCTCCCTTCCTCTCTGTAAAAAATCAATAAAATATATTAAAAAAAAAAAAAGGTCCAGCTTGTCATAGTATCTGTTCTTAGGCAAAGATAGTACCACTGATATTCACAGCTCTTAGACTAAGTGTGGAAATACACTAAATGTATTTAATTGTTTTAGTACTGGACTTGGTTCTGAGGCCACGATCATCAGTGGCCAGGCACAGAGAGGCGGGAGAGCATCAGTGGCGGCTGGCTGTGCGAGTTCATGTCCCCGGGCCTGCTGTGCAGGGAAAGGGTCGAGCAAGCTCCTGAGAACGGGCTGATGTCCTCACCCGGGAGAGTGTGGCAGTCTCCCAGAGTTTCTGTGTGTGACCTCGGTGGCACCACGTACACAGATAAACTTTTCATTCTTTTTGGGGGACAAGATTTCATTCTTTTTGAAAAGGAAAAAACCCTTTCATTCTTTAATCGTTGATTGTAAAGATACATTTTCCTCAATTTGTATTAATAAAAGTTGTATGTTTTGGTGAACATTAGGCTCAGTCCTGTATTGGGAACATTGACACATCTCAAATTAACCCTCTCCTGTAAGATGGTGTTTTTTTTACAAGTGACAGGTGCTCAGTCAGTGGGGATTGAAAACGTTCAAGATGACACAGGAGGAAGAAAGTAACAGGAGAGGCACGTTCCAGTTTGTAATAATATCTAATATCGCAGTGCTGAAACCAGAAATAAAAAGGAACCTTGCTATGTAAAATTGGGTAGATCTGGGCCTAGATCTTAAGTGACAGTTTGTGAAAAAAGAAGAATTAGATTCATCATGACTTTTTTCCTTTAGGTAATTTTGTGAGAAAGATTTTGCAGCCTGCTTTTCATTTGATTGCCAGTGGAGACGATGAAGATGATGGTGCGATTCCAGAGACAACCGGCCAAGCATTGTCCCATTTTTCTGAGCCACCAGTCAAAGAAGGCATTTCCCTCAGTGAAGTATCCACAGACAGGGAGATGGCAGAGAGCTGGACACGGGATTCAAAGGCACCGGAGCGGCTGGGGCCCGCGGAGCGGAGCAGCCCTGACCTTTCCTTCCTCGTGGTGCGGGATCCGGCGGGGAAGAAGCGTCTTTTTGTAGATCTAGGTGAGTAGCATCAGCAGCTCTGTGAGCCCGTCCCGGTGCACTCTCTGAGGGACGAGTCCGTGCCTACTGTCACCTGAGGGTCCTTGCTGCCACCCCTCATCCCCAGTGACTGGGGGGTCACTAGCAGAATGTAGGCAGGGAGCTCGGGTCGCTGTTCAGAGATCTCAGGGCAACGTTTTTTTAGAAAACATTTTTATTGAAGTGTAGCATTCAGACAGAAACATGCATGATTCGTGAGTGTACAGGCCAGTGAGTTTCCACAAAATGGACATAGCCTGTCTCCACATCACCCAAGGCAAGAAATAGAAGGTGACCAGGACCCCAGCACCTCCTCCATCCCCTCCGAGCCATTACCCCCTCCTCCGCAGAGCTAATCTCTAATCTACCCTCCAATACCAGAGAGAGAGAGAGAAGCTGGATGTTTTGATGCCTCTCTCTTTTCTGAGATTTGGCACACATATTACTGTCTTGAAAGCTCTCCCTAGTCTCAGACATTTTTCCCAAACACATTTGTCCAGCTTTTCTACTTATTTATTTAGGAGGATTGCCTCCAAAATACTTTAGCTTGCTATTTCTGGATGTGGCATTCTTTCTTGCCATCTCCAACTTATTTTAATTTATGTGTTGCTTTTGCTTACATCTGGTAAAATGTAAAATGTATTTTTTTAAAATATGTTTATGTATATTTTTGTCCTTGAAAGTGATTTTATTCACCTTCATTTTATTATTGTTTTGAATTAAGATATAATTGACATACAACGTTAGTTTGAAGTGTACAACATTAATTTGAAGCACGCAGCATAATGATACTTGTACATATTGCAAAATAATCACAGTGAGTCTAGTGGGCATCCATCACTGGACATAGTAACAGAAATTTTTCTTGTGATGAGAACTTTTAAGATCTCTCTTAGCAGCTTTCAAATATGTGATACAGCATTTTTCTTTAAAACTATATTTTTATTTAGAGAGGAAGAGAGGGAGAGAGAGATAGAAACATTAATAATGAGAATCATCGCTCAGCCTCCTGTCCACCCCCTATTAGGGATGGAGCCCGCAACCCGGGCACGTGCCCCTGACTGGAACCGAACCCAAGACCCTTTAGTCTGCAGGCTAACGCTCTCTCTTATCTGCTGACCCAAACCAGCCAGGGCACAATTCAGTGTTTATTAACTATAGTTGTTGTGCGATACTTACATCCCCAGAACTTACTTATTTTAGAGCTGGAAGTGTTTATCTTTTGACTTCCCTTTACCACTTGGCCCACTTCCCAACCAGCGTAACCACCAGAAGTGGCTGTTCTCTGCATCTGTGAGCTTGGTTTTGCTTTGATGTTTTTTTTTAGATTCCACAAGTAATATCATTTGGTATTTGTTTTTGTCTGACTTGTTTTATTTAGCATAATGCCCTCAAGTTTATACAAATAGTCACAAATGATCGAATTTCAATTTCCTTGTTTATTTTGGCTGAATAAAATGCCATTGTACAATAGCCCCCCCCCCTTATCTGATGGGGATATGTTCCAAGACTCCAGTAGATGCCTGAAACTGTGGATAATACTGTAGCCTATATATAATATGTTTTTTTCCTATATGTACATACATACCTCTGATGAAGTTTAATTCATAAATTAGGCACAGTAAAATCTTAGCCACAATAATTAACAAAATAGAACAATTATACCAATATACTAAAGTTATGTGAATGTAGTCTTTCTCTCAAAATATCTTACTGTACTGTACTCATCTTTCCACTTAAATGAAGCACTGTCTGGCTTTTCTTGGCCAGCATCACTGCTCTTGTTCTCAGGGTCATTATTATCCTCCTATATAATAAAAGGCTAATATGCAAATCGACCGACCTGGAGAACAACCAGTCACTACAATGCTCACTGACCACCACGGGGCAGACACTCAGTGCAGGAGCTGCCCCCTAGTGGTCAGTGCACTCCCACAGGGGGAGCACTGCTCAGCCAGAAGCCAGGTGAGGGCAGTGGCAGTAGCCTCTCCTGCCTCCGAAGCCGCACTAAGGAGCAGTGAACAGGTGGGTGGTAAGAAGCAAGGGCTCCCAGACTGTGAGAGGGATGTCTGACTGCCGGCTTAGGCCTGCTCCCCGCAGGAAGAGGGCCTTAGCCAGCAGGCGGACATCCCCCAAGGGGTCCCGGACTGCGAGAGGGTGCAGGCCAGGCTGAGGGACCCTCCCGCCCGTGCTGAGTGCATGAGTTTTTGTGCATCGAGTCTCTAGTATAAAATAAGTCCCAGCTGAACAC